>VUQG01016766.1:0-13302 GCA_015106755.1 Etia nguti | reverse complement strand
CAACTTTTGTTTTTTCAATAGGAAGAGGGCCATGTGACACATCAAACTTATTGGTAATGTCACAAGAAAAACAATGGTGTGCTTGGTTTCAACGTAACTTTATTCTTTCATGAGTTATTTACAAGTTTCTGACCATTTATAAAATGTGTTCAATGTGCTGCCCATTGTGTTGGATTGTCAATGCAACCCTCTTCTCCCACTCTTCACACACTGATAGCAACACCGCAGGAGAAATGCCAGCACAGGCATCCAGTATCCGTAGTTTCAGGTGCTGCACATCTCGTATCTTCACACCATAGACAATTGCCTTCAGATGACCGCAACAAACAGGACTTTAATATCACCAACCATTCCCATGTTATTACGGTGTATCCATATAAATGGCCCACCCTGTAGTATGAATGGACATGTGAGTGGTCTTCATCAGGAAGGAAAGCTGTAAAACTTATGAAAATAAAGCCAAAGAATTCATTCATCCTGAGAGCCAAATTGGAGCAGTGCCTGCCCAATTCTATTCCCCAGGCCTGATAGTTGACACATCTGGCTGTAATTCTGAAAATAGTGCACCTACTGTTTAATACATTTTATTAATTTATGGCAAGAATAATTGTTAGATCCCCTTGTCATCTCCTTTGCATATATTGTTTCATTTATCATCCACCTATCCCTACAAGCTGCTTGACAAGACAGACTTTACAGAGTAAAAATACACTGTGGCAGCCCCATTTCTTTTTCCTCATATGTTGAACTGAAGTTGACACTATGGTGACTCACTTTTGGGGTACAAAGTGGTAATAGGAGATGGCAGAGCCTTTGGGCAAGCTGGTTAGCACCCATACTTCAGTAAAAATCTCTGCAACACAATATATCAAAGTGCCAGCCATAATGTCAACACTCATCCCATTCTCTTAAAATTTTGTGTTTTTAATGTTTCCTAATGTTAAAAAAAAATGTCTTACACATGGCTCCTTTCAAATGCCAAAAGGAAGTCTTCACATGGAAGCATTAATCCAGAATCCCAGCAATAACTGCCAATTACATTTTAAAAGCAAAAATAAAGGAGGGTTTTCTTATCAACTCCTTTGGTTCACCACACCTCTCCCTAAATAGGCCACCTTTATCCACACTCACATGAACACGTGGCACAACCACAAACCCCTGAACCCTGTATGAATTTTAATTCCAAAAGCTTAAAGTGGGGAAATGCATATTCAGATACAACGCCACAATTACCATACTAGCAGCAGTTTCAGGGGCCCAATTAGTAGCAGAAGGACCGGGAGAAGAATATCCTGTTAGGCTTTCTCTTTTCTAACAAGTAGCGTGTGACAAAGGTGAAAGCTTGCAATAGACCCTATTTGGATAATTAATCTGACATTTTAAAATGATGTGATACAGAAAAAAATGTTTGCTCCGCTGCTCCATTTGTCTCATAAAAGTGAAATCAGGATTTAATATGAATTTTTATAGCAATGAGTTAAGAGTCTATTTATATAAATACACGTTTGCCACGAGGAGGCCTGACACACACTTGACGCACACGTGATGGAAACCCTCCAAGCATGACTTGTGTGTTCTTAACTTAGTGACATTTAATGAGGGAAAAGGATTTTACACTTACTGAATCCTCTTAAATGGCTATAGAGGAAACTTTGATGTGCAAAGTTGTAGCCTGTTAAAGTTTCCTTATATAAGGAAATCCTCATTAAATAACAAGTGGACACCCACTTGGTCATGGATGAATTGGTGTTAGCGGCTGTACTACTTTTTAAAAGGGCAATTTAGCTACTTGTCACCCAAGAATAAAAGCAGGAAAGAAAGAAAGTGAGGCTATTTAACCCGAGCGGTTACAGTAAGTAGAAAAATGTATGTTAATGTACTGGATGTAATAACCAAGGAGGTTATGGGGGTTTTTTTGGTAGTGTTTATGTGCATCTCATTCTGTGTGTAAACGCAATAGCTCAAAAAGTTTTGAATGAATTCTGATAAACCTTGTAAGGATGTAGAGTGGGCTCATGTTAGCAGTCCATTAAAATGTGGCTTACATCCACCAAGGCCATGAAGGTCAGCTTAATGATTTATTGGTAAAAAAACAAACAAAAAACTTATAACTTAGAAACCATGATTATTACAAGTGTGGGGTGCATTGTCAACATATAGGAAGTACTGTATAAGCTTTAAAATACCACGTCACATGGTCTCTGACCCCACCTTCAAGGCCAATCGATTGATCTGAATGTCAAAGTGATAATAATGCTATATAGGGCTAAACTAAGTTTCCTTCAAGCATTGTTTTGATTGTCAACATATAGGCATATAGAGAATGTTACAAGGGGGTTCAAAATATCATGTTACTTTGACCTCTGACCTCATCTTCATTGATAAATAAATTCAAAGTTTCCTAAAATGTCACTTATCCTTAAAACTGTGATTTAAATTCTACTGCCTCTGTTTTTTTGTCAACATTTAGAAAATGATGCTGGTGTAATGGGATTCTAAATATCACATTGTAGTTACCTATGATTACCTTCATAACATAATGTTGGTGTAATTAAAGTAAACATCTGTCATGCTACCCTTATCTGACTTTACTGCACTACAAACTTTTTAAAGGGTGTTTAAAAAAAGCAAAGAAACAAAAATTAATATATATAAAATACAATACTATTTCCTTAGAAGAAAATACTGCCCAGAGAGTGATCTCAGAGTGCTTCTTGTTTCACATATGTGACCAGGTAGACCAGGGGTGGGCAATTAATTTTCCCAAGGGGCCAAACGAAAAACTGGGTCTGTTGTGGCGGGCCACACTAATAAGCTGAACTCAGTTCAGCTCAGTATTAACTATATGTCTTTATAGTGTTATTGGCCCTTCACAACAGTCCCAGTTTCTCATATGGCCCCTGAGGAAATTTAATTGCCCACCCCTGATGTACTCTGACAGACTGAAAAAAAAAATAACATGAAAATGTCTTTCTTCAGAGCCACAAATGTGTCACTTGTGTCCCGCTAGTTATAATTTGTGTCAAATGTTGTTTGGCTGTCTCAGCTGAGACGACTCAGTTATGCATGAACATTATGCTGTACGTGATAATCCTGCAGCTGAATGCTAGGAAAGCTATCTTTTCTGGAGCACAAAGAGGATCTGCATTTCATTATACCAAAACAAGGTATGGAAATCCAATCCAGCCTCTGTGCCTCTGAGGGTTCCAAAAACACACCTAGCACACATCACATGATTCTGTTTTTGTCCTTGTTAAGAAAAACAGCAAACAGACAGTTGTTATCCAGCACAGGGAAACATGTTATCTGTGTGTACCCTGCATTCCTTTGTCCTTATTAACGGCATTTTTTTTTTTAATTTATTTTTTTATCTCCCCCTTTCCCAAGACGGGAGTATGCAGCACAGTGGTACACTGAAAACCAGAGTTATTCATGAAGAACGTAATAATCAGAAAGTAGAGGGGAGTAGGTGGGAACTATTCCTGACTGGCTGATGGGCCGCTGCACGTCCTCGGTGCCTGTAGGAGACACAGATGGATATGCTCACTCTAAACAGGGTGACTGACAGCTTCTGTCTCTTTCTGCATTTCATTTCTACTTCAGCTTATCTCACGCTGATAACTCTCAGTGATATTGCTGCCACGGTGGTGATTGAGGGAAGGGAGGAGCTGGTTTTTAATTATGATTCATCTGGTGGTCACTCGTCAGTTGAGGATCTATGTCGCATCTGTAGAAAAACAGGTCAGCTGGATGTCAAAGATAGATCGTGGATAATGAGGCTGTGATTTGTTCATACAAGTCATATCAGGGCCCTTCCCTGCCTCCCCGGAGTTGGTGAATCACCTACTCTTATTTTACAAGAGGGAAAAAAGCAGCAGAAGAAAAAGACTTGCAAAATGAGGGCATTGCCTGTGATCCATCAGTTGGTGGAAATGGTTGCCAGAGCATGAAGTCACAATGTCAGACGAAGCTTAGGAGGGACACAAAAGTGACCTTGCTTCTATTCTGCATAGTGTTTTGAAACACAGCTCATTTGTTGCTTTCCTTCCCCCACACCTGATTACCACACCTGACCTACTGTACGTCTGTTATCCCCACACTGAAATGGCTCACCTTGCGGAGTTGTGAGATGGGGTTTGGGGTAGCGGAGGGTGGGGGGGACGGAGTCTAGGAGCAGAGTGAATGATGAATCGTGTGAGGAGCACACAAGGATGAGAAAGCGACGCCATCGATCACCTCCACAGTGCCAGAACAGTGCATTTAATGAGGAAATCTGTCTGGTCGAGAGATGGAGACAGTAGCATGTCGCTGTGGGTGGCTGTCAATCAATTTTAAATTCAAGCCTTTGGAAAGCAGTCTACTGCAGTGTAGTTGTAGCATGGCATGAAAGATGTTTTGCAGAATAACTTCTGCTTATAAAAACAAAGCACTAAACAAGCATTACACCACAAGAAGGAGAAAGCAGAGGGAACTTGAACTTTGCATTGTGGCAAAGTTAAAGAGAATATTGAACATTGTGCTGATGGATTTCTGAGCAGGGATGCCAGAAAATTTGGTTGTTGGCTTTCTTGGATTTTTATTTCATTTTTCACACAAAAGATACATTATACATTATGAGAAAACAAAACTATCCTTTCATGATTCAGCTGGGTTGAAATTCTCTAGTTTTGTTATAGCACAGGGACAGTGATACAGGGCGGTACAGGCCCTGCTGACTGATATCATCTTATCTGTAAATTAGGTTATATTTACCAAGGTCAGTGGCTGATAGGTATCTTTTATATCACATCAGTTTGGCACTGGCTGAATGTCTGCAGATAGGGTGAGAAAGAGCCAAAAGACTTTATAAAAAAATCTTATCATCTGTTTGTTTTCCTAGCACAGAGGGGAAAAAGAAAGAACAGGACAATAAAATAAACCATGCTGGCACTGGCTGTCATCAAAATTGTTGTTTTTTTTTTTATCCATCCATCCATTTTCTTCCACTTATCCAATTCAAGGTCGTGGCGGAGATGGTGACTATCCCAGTTGTCACAGGGCAAGAGGTAGAGTACACCAATCACATTCACACACACATCTATAGTCAATTTAGAATACCAAATTAATCACCAATTAACCTAATGTCTTGGGTATGGCCTGTCATAATTACAGCAAGTCATGACTAAGTTGTTGGTGTATCCATTTCTCTTACTGCTCTGTGGCTTTGGGCACCAAGCCCACTGACATAAGTCTTTATGAACTAATTGGGAGCCATAAATGGCATTTTGTTAAGAGTTGAAATCATTCTGTAAGACATCTTGGTGCCTGCCTCTTGCTCTATGGTTTCTGGGATAGGCTCCAGCCATCTGAGTGTACTCAGCCTAGTGGAAACAGTACATTTGCTGGGGACTATACTACCTTCAGTACTTACAGCAGCAGGTTGTTAGTCAGCTTAAAATGAGCTACAATGCCCATGGTACCTATAATAAAGGGACATGTCATCCAGTCCGATGGCAATCTGGTGCAATACCATGGACTTATTCTATATTAATGTTAGTGATGTAATGAGGACAACTATTCTGTATTAGCTCATAGTGCGCTAATATACACATAAAGCAAGATAGGTTGCCTGTGACGACCTGTTTGTATTCTGTGCTTCTGTCAGTCTTCCCAATTACCATAAATCATTTTAATGAGGATGTCAGGTGGTGAGTATCATTTGGCTTTGTTAGTCTCCTTTTTTAAGATGAACCAAAGACTAATACCGTAACTTCTCAGAGGAAAAAACAAAGCCTTCATACCCATGGACAAGAGGATGTAATGTAATTCAAGCTCTCAGGAGACTCAATGTACCGAGAAGCTTTTATTAAAACAGAGGAAAAATACGGAGTAATGGCATGTAATGTGGAGTGTTTCTGACAATCTTTTGCGGGTTTATGTTATGGGATCCCGCACACCCGTTGCTTGTTGTGGGAGTGGAAATGAGTTTTGGGGGAGTCATTATAACAAGAGCTGCTCTGTTTTTGCCTTCATACATGACCGAGATAACACACAGACACACACAAAAAAAGAACAGTAATTGCATTTTTTTCCCTCCCCCATTCTCGCCTCCAGTTCATATTACAGGAGAAATATGAGACTGAGACTTGTGAGAAGGGTCGTCTGTGGCAGGTTTGACAGCCAATTTAGGCCTGCAGAAACAGACCTGTCCCTCCAGGCTGGGGGCTAGAACTGTCATACACGCATTCACATGCACAAGAGCCCTTTCTTCTTCTTCTTTTTTAAACCCTGACACCCGTTCTTTTCCATCTGCTATGCACCTAGCTTGATTAGAAGCAAATTGAATTCCTCACAAGAAACCCGCTGAATGCAGCTATGCATTTGTTCCCACCTGCCTTGAGTAAAGCTGTATCAGAACAGCACCAATTTTTTATTATTGTTTGAAATTATATTACTATGTGAAAATTAAAAAAGACTGGTTTCATGTTTTGGTAATTGAATTGTGGACTTTTATTGCTTTTTTTTTACGTGGACATATGTTCTTTTCCAGCTCACATCCATATTTGCATTCTGGGACTCTGATAAAGTTTTGAAAACAATCTGTTAATTTACTTAAAAAATGTTCCTAATTGTAAATAGCAATTCCTTAAATCCTCCTGTGCATGTTTAAACCTGAATCCAATCCAGAATATGTGCAGCAGCAAGCAAAGATTACAGAACTTCTCTCTTCTGTAAATATTACTCTCATTTCCTGCTTAATATATAATAGACAACAGTAGATTTATTCTTCTAATCACAGTCTTTGTTCGTACAGCCAAACAGCCTATGCCCTTCCGGCGAGTAAGTGTAAATATATTAAGGATGAAAGGGAGATGCTTTGCTTCAGCTGGAGACTAGAAAAAAAATCACATCACAGCATCAGATGGCTTGCAGTCCTTGGCTAACTTTCCTTCTGGGTGTGTTTGATAGGCAGAGCGGATCTTTATCTTCTGTGCGTATACATCAGTGTACACAGAGGGCGGTTATTATAAGGCTCTGTTGTTTTCAAGGAATTTCACTGTCATGCTCATTATAGCCCCACATCATCACAGCCTTCGTACCAGATGTGTGGTGTACCTGTATAATAAGTTAATTACAAGTAGCACACGCAATCATTGCTACAGCGCAAAGGTCAGTGAAAACTGCTCGCTGCCTCATCCTCAGCGGCAGCACTCATTTAGTCTTTTCTGATCCAGCACGTGTGTGTTCAGCTGCATACTTATGAGCACGTTAACACACACTGCTAACAATTAAAACATAGACAAAGATGCTAGTAGAGATCCCTTGCTGAAAATTGAAGTTTGCTCACTTACAAAGAAATGAACAGGCTGTAATTTTTATGGTAGTTTCGTTTTAAATTTGAAGTGAAACACACGGTCATGTGCCGTGTGAGCAGCAGCTGCAGCACCATCACCATCTATGATCTTTACAAACACAATACTCCAAGGGCGTGTTGTAATCCGTGCTGGCACACGTCTGAGGTCAGGAGTCACTACACTGGAGGCCAGATTTTGTCTGTTTAACACTGGCTTTACTCTGTATCAAATAGCACAACTCTTCTCAGTGGCTCTTTTTTTCCTTTATAAAGATCGTAACAATACACCTGACTATTGAATAAAATATAAAGGTCTTTCTTATTAACCTTGCTGGCAGGTGGCTTTAAGAAGAAGCTGCATTTGAAACTGGACTTTGCGTCTGATCGGTTTCTCTGCAACCCCCTGCACTCTTTCTCGTGTTTGGAAAGAGTGAAAGGAAAGCCATGCCTTTTGGGCTGGCACACAGATGGTGACTGCAGCTCATTTCTATCTGCCTCAAGCTGGAATTCACCTGAACTGCTACTGAATAGCTGGAATATAATGGCCTACTGCTGATATCAATCAATATCCGACAGAGGTGAAAGTAGAAGTATCTTTGGTCAAATTAGAGAACACTTTTTATCCTTCTGTATTTATGTTCACTTGAAAGGAAGTTTAAAGAGGCTCTGTAATGCTCTGTAATGAGAAACACTTGCAAGTTAGATCTATAAATATCATTATTTTTGCCTAGGAGAATGAAAGTGCAGCTCGAATAAAGTTTGAATGATACATTCAGATAAGCAGTTTTACTTCTGAGGTCCTGTTGGTTCAGATGATTCATAGTCTCATTCAGCATATATGCAGGATGATTAGAAGATACAATTTCTGCATCACAATACAAACGGCGTGTGAAGGACATAGGTAAGTTTTGAAACACTTTTTCTTTTCTTTTAACACATTGAAAATATACAAAATCGTGATATAATAAATGGACGTAGATAGCATGACATTGTCCAACAGTTTCTTAAGTCCTGTTTTGAAGCCCTAAGATTTATGGTTTTATGGTAATTTGGAGACGTGACAGTGAGCGGTTTTGCGATGTAAGGGCCAGCTGTGGCTCAGGTGGTAGAGCGGGGTCGTCAGTCAATTGGAAAGTCAGTGGATCAATCCCCGGCTCCTTCTGTCCATGTGTCAAAGTATCCTTGGGCAAGATAGAGGTATCTATTGGAGAGTGTGTGTGTGTGTAAATATTTGATGAAATGTTTAGGTATAAATGTGTGTGAGTGAATGAAGAAGACCTGTACTAAAAAAGTACTTTGCTCAAAATTAAGTATAAATGCACTATATATAGTATATACACAGGCATAACATTATGGCCACAGGCCTAATACTGTGTTGGTCCTCCTTTTGCTGCCACGAAAATCCCTGACCCATCAAGGCATGGACTCCACTAGACCCCTGAACGTGTGCTGTGGTATCTGGTTCAAAGATGTTAGCAACAGATTTTTAAAATCCTGTAAGTTGTGAGGTGGGGCCCAGATGGATCGGACTTGTTTGTCCAGCACATCCCACTGATGCTTGAATAGACTGACATCTGGGGAATTTTGAACTTAAGTCAACACCTCAAACTGTGCTCCTTAAAGCATCCCTGAAACATTTTTGCTTCGTGGCACGGCACAGTATCCTGGTGAAAGAGGCCATAGCCATCAGGAAAGGGTGTACATGTTCTTGATCAATGCTTAGGTAGGTGGTGCGTGTCAAAGTAACATCCAAATGGATGGCAGGACCCAAGGTTTCCCAGCAGAACATTGCCTAAAGCAGGTAAGTGACGCACACAAACCCAGCCAATCACGTGATGTAAAAGAAAATGTGATTCATCAGACCAGGCCACCTTCTTCTGTTGCTCCATGGTCCAGTTATGATGGTCATGTGTGCGCTGTTGCTGCTTTGACAGTGGACAGGTGCCATGATGAAGAGACAGTCAGTGTTATTCACTTCACCTGTTAGTGGTCATAATGTTATGCCTGATTGGTGTATGAGTGCCAGTCCATGATGGTGTAAAAAAGCAAACGCACACAATCTGTGTGAAATTGTGTGAAGTGTGAAACTGCTTGCTCATTGCCTTCATTTTGAAACATAGTGTGAACAAGATTTACAAAATAGACTTAATTTATTATTAATATAACCTGAAATGAGTGACTCAGCATGAAAGTGTTTACAGACATCGAGACAGAAAGACACTTTTCGCATAGACTTCAATAGGACCAGGAGTCTTTTTCCAGCCACAGCCGTAGCCATCTGGTGGCCTTCAGATAGAGAATACAGCTTTATGGCAGTTCTTTGTAGGCTTCATTTTTCCAGTTCAGTAGCTACACCCAGGTTTTATAGTGTCTTTGCCTAACAAACAAACCCCAGAGAGGAAATTAAATACCAGCTCATCAGATCAGCCTACACTCATGGTAAACAAATCCAAAAAACCAACTACACACAAACAAAACCAACCAGCGAGTTCAACATTAACTTATCTTAACATGAATAAAATTCAAAATAACTAAGGGTCAGGTGATTAAACAACATATTTAAAGCCAGGGATTTCAGTTAGGTACCACATAATGTGGCAACACTTGGCGCATCACAGTATGCGCCCTCTTTATACGACATCACAGGTGACCGCAGAGCAATTTGCCAGCGTCAATTATAAAGACAAAGTTCTCTAAATACAAGTAAAAGCATCTTCAGCAACTTCAAAATGAACAGGTGCACAGAGCATGTTGTATAAAATAAAGCAGTATGTGTTGCCATTTATGTGGTTGCGTGTATGTGCAGTGTGTATTAAAACAAGCGGTGAAACCGTTTTTCACACCTGTAAAATGACTGCAGGTGTGTTCCACCTGTTCGAATGGCACACAAAAAAAGTGGATCATTAGTAAACATTCAGCAGAAACATGTAGTGTTCCTGTCAGAGCCTCCCTGTTCATTATCTGCAGTAAAATACACTGAAAAGAAACTCTTGGCTGTCAGTATAAATTGCTCAAAGTCATTCTGGCTCAGAACTAATATTGTTTGGAAAAACCGCATAAGTTCAAAGGCACAAACAGTAGCCGCTCATTCAAACTGGCTCCGTCAAATAGAAATAACCACCCACTCGTGTCTGCACTGCAGCTACAAGGAAAGAGAAGCAGGAGAGAGAGTAGTGCATGTTGTTACTTTCAGGTATTTGATCATCTTTTTATTTAAGCGCTTCTTAAAGAGAAAACAGAGGCTATGCTACATACAGTACAGGGAGTTTGGCTGACTGGAGAGAGGTTAGCTAGACAACACGATGCATTCACAAGCATGGCTACAGTTTCTTAGTGACAACAGTGTCATGGATTCGAGGTCTCGTGGCAGAAGTTTGAGCCATCATTGACCTCCTGGCACAGCTCGAAGCATCTCAGACAATCAGCGAGGGCAGAGATGAGAGATTTATCTATTTAATTTAGCTTCTGTATTAGCTCCTGACAACTGTATTCTGCCATCTGACCAGAGGTCTCAGACAGCACAAAAAATGATCCCTTCACTCTCTTCTCATGGTTGCTCCACAGGCAATTGACTACAGTGGTTTCTTTTATTTGTCATGGTTGAGACTGTGGCTCAGCAATAAAACAGCCTGTGTGTAGTTCACACAGGGAATGGACTCAGAACGAGGGCTATGAAAGTGTTTAAATTAGGCTCTACTTGAAAAAAACAAAACAAAAACATATATAAATTCTCTCCTCTGCAGCATTTCTTTCTTTCAGTAAATCCAGTTTTCACAGTTTGAGTTTAAAATGTAATTTCGAAATAATGTAAAACAAGTCAGATGCAAGGAGCTAGAAGCTAGTCCAATAAATCTATATGGAAAATGTGTAAACTATGAATCGCAAGTCTTCTAATTGATGATGTAATGTTTTTTTTTCTCTTTACAGTCTCTCCAGCTGATCTAAAGCATGACTTCATTATCACAATCCCAGCAATAAGGCCGGGAGCTGCAGTGAGGTAATTTGCTGCAATATGGCTTTTATTTGCTGCTGAATTATTAACAGCAAACTGTCATCCATCCCCAGTGAGGCTGCCGCACTTAAACAAGAGGGCAGAGCAAAATACAGTAGGGTTAGAAATGAGTGGTCAGCTCATGATGTCACCAGATCTGTTAGCTCTCACAGGGCTGACTCACTCGAGTCTGCCAGTAATCAAAAGCTGCATCAGTAAATGAATCATTCTCTGAGTTTATTTCACACTTACCTCTTAGAAATTGCAGAAAGAAAAACATTATGGATGAATAACAGTATTTTTCACATCAGTGGCCACTGCTTTCTGTGTCAGGGACACTAAGATCCAGGGTTCAGAGGCTGAACTGGCTGTGACTGCAGAGAGGACGGTACTGGATTGTCAGTCAGACGTGGAGTCGAGGGGTTAAAGTGAATTTTCAGTCTCAGTGTCCAGAGAGGAGTGAAAGAGAATCTGAATGACTTTCAAGCTGAGCAGTGTTTTTTTTTTTACTTCTCTTTATTTCCGTTTTTGTGGTTTCCCAGGTTAGTTCAAAGTGAAGTGCAGGCCTGATCACCTTCTTTGTTTCACAGGTAAGCTAAATAAACAAATGCTGTGCAAAGCCCAAAGGGACACAGAGACAAAAGTATGGAAGCTCAGAGAGTCACTGATTACACTGGGGGTGTCAAACATAAGGCCCAGGGGACAGAATCAGCCCAACAAAGACCCAAATCCGGCCCATTTGCCATTTTTGAAGAATTTGAAGGAGGACATAAATTTCGGTCTGCTAATAGCATTTTGATACTTCTTCTCCTGTATCTGGAGGTACTGTTTGAGTGGCGACACCTATTATTCAGGAGAATACTGCAGTGGCTACCTGCATTGTAATGGCACGCATAAATGGATGTAGCTGTTTGATGATATTATCACCAGTGTGGGAAGTTACCAATATAGTGGGGCCTTAATGAATAGAAAGCTCCATAATGTTTTATTGTGTCTCCATGTAATCTTGCCAGTAATACCACGTTAAACTGAATTTCACAGGGTTGTTGTGGATCTGTTTGTTTTATTGAAGAAAACTCTTAATGCTTCACAGCTTACCAATACATTTTTCACAATACAAAAGTTTGGGGCAGGTTCTTTTCTGTTTCAGCGTGACTGCACCTAAGTGCAAAAAGGACTTGATGGGTTTGGTGTGAAAGAACTTGACTGCTCTGCATCAAACACCTTCGAGAGAAGCTAAAATGAAAATTGTTAGCCAGGCCCTTTTGTCCAACTTCAGTGACTAACCTCACAAATTCTCTTCTGGATGAAGATTAGCACAGTCCAAAATCCTTCCAAGAAGAGAAGGGAAGGCAAAGAGGGCACAATTTGGAATGGATTGTAATCAAAGCTCCTGCAGGTGTAATGTGTAGGTGCCCCTTTACTTTACCCAGTACTACAATACTTTTTCCCATGTAAGCAAGTTCTCGTTAATGGCTGCACACTCCAACCCCATTGTTGTTGATAAAATACATCGTCAGAAATCAGCCCCAGTAATGATGCATGACACATTTTCTGCAGTCATCAGGACATTTTCAAGTGTTTGATGCAGTATTGATGGGAGTTTACTTCCATCAATACTGCAATTAAAAGTAGGTTTTATTTTAAAGTCCTGTTTTCAAAGCACTTTTACTAAAGGTTTAATAAGTATTTCTCCAAAAGTTGATTCTGTTCATCTGGACGTAGCGTTTTGTGGGAGAAACGTTTCGTCACTCATCCAAGTGACTTCTTCAGTCTCAGCTGACTGCAGGTTTCCCCAATCTTATAAACAGTATATTTGCATAACGACTGAAACCAGCCCACTGAAGGAACAATGGGCTGGGAGGTCAGTTCCTTAATCTTAATTATGCAAATTCTCATGACCATTGATCAACAACCACTGACCAAAACCCACTGATCAAAGACCACTGATCAATGGCCATGAGTACCATTCACAGAG
>VUQG01016764.1:10894-52046 GCA_015106755.1 Etia nguti | reverse complement strand
TGATTTGATGAAGTCACTGTATTATTACGGGACTGAGTCGTAGGTCTGTCTATAAATAAAAACATAATAATTCACTGAATTTCTTGCTAATTTTCACTCGGATTTGTTTCGTATTTATTTGCTATAGGCAGCTCTCCTTGCCACAATTCTTATGACACTTCCACAATGGTTTCACTTGAACTGAAAGTTTCATCTATAGTCTAAAGTTTCCAGTTGCAGCTTAGCTTAACTGCACCCAAGTGTTCTGAGAATCAATTAAGTCGGACGAAAAACACAGGAAATATTACAGGAAATACCTCCGGCTTTGTTCTTTATTAGTCCGCCCAAATGTGTCAAAACAAAAAGCATGAGAAAGCAATTCAAGTTTACAGGGTTCCGTGCTGAAGTCTGTCTCAGCTGATGTAGTGTGAATAGCGGGGTACACCCTGATCCGTCACAGGGCTCAAACTAAACATTTTTAAACTGTACCAGCTAAAATGAAATGAGGAAACACATCTGGAAACTAACAAAACTGAACTGAAATTAAAAAAAAAAAAAAAAGAATTAATATAAAAAATGAAAGAGGAGTTAAATAAAGTCCCAAACTATGATGACTCATTAAAAAAATTATTTTAGCACCTTTCAGCTCCTTGTTTTGGTTTTAAGGACACAGAACCTTGAACAGCTGTACACACCTGGATCTGCTCAGCACCAAACAGCAGTAAAACAGTGAACATAATGTAGCATATGCAGCTGAAGGTTCTTTGAACAGTGCGTCAGTGTAACATTTACAACACGTGCGGCCCAAAACGCTCATGCACTGAATCTACTGTATTCATGAGCTGGATGGATGAGCTTTTCAACTACTCACCACAACTGAAGCAAGCATAACTCAACCAATGAAACCGGAAACTCAATTAAAGCTTCATTGTTAAGTTGTAAATCCACAAGAAGCTGCATATATAATTCAAAGTGTGTCTAGCATGCTCCTGTTCTAAACACTCTTCCTGTGAGGATTTCCAGATTTTTTTTTTTTTCAGTTTTTCAACACCAGATCATTTTTCTTTATCAAAATGAAAATTTAGACTTATAAAAATACTATAATGAAAATATACAAAGTAGCCATGTCCGTCCGCAGATGAACTCTATCTCAGAAGTGACAATAAATTCAATCATTTTTAAACTTACCAACAATCACCACGAAGGTGAGCAGATAGACGTGCTGTCGCCAGTGCATCTTTCACGTCTAACACTGCTGCTGAAGCTTGTTGAAGCATGTGCCTATGCAATACTTCCTGTGAAGGGCGTTTTCCGTAACAGGTGGCAGAGACACATTTCTCACGACAGTGTGCTCGACAAAATGTTTATCTACCCTTCTTGCTTCCTCTTTTTTTTTTGGCAATTCCTTAAATCCTTCACTTTTAACTTCTTCAAAAAGAGTTGTGAAATTTTTATTGAAGGAAAAAAAGATAGAAAAAAATAGAAATAGCTCTTGATTGATGAACTAGGACCCCGGCCCTCTCATAAATTAGATTTAAATGTTTTCACAAGCGCTCCAGCAGGAGTCTTTTGAATAAAACAGCTACATACGGTTTGCGGTTATTCAGTCTACTGAGTCAACAAAAGAAACTAAACAGAGTAGGAGTCAGCACAGTGATTTCCTTCAAGGACTTCTTAACATTTATATTTTATTGGATTTCTGGTTTTTGTTTTTAGGTTTAAAATATATATTTTTTAAATATAATAAATGAAGTGTGTGGAAGCTTCCCACCTTCCACAGAGTCATTGTTGTTTACAGCTACAGCAGCATAAATACATAAGAAGAAGGTTTTAAAATCGTTGTGGGTGGTGTTTATATAAAAATGAGGAACTTGTGCAAAACTTGTAAGAACCTGCTGTTCTCATTGAAACTTGAAAGTAAAAGCTGCATAAAATGTTCCATAGTATAAAATATTCATTTACAAGTAAACTTTCAGGTTGTGTTTATATATATAACTGTTAGCAGGGAAACATAAATTGTAAACTGATCAGCTAAGACTTTACAAGGGTCACAGATTATAAGAGGGTACATTTTCCAACATGCATCTCTATAATAAAGATTCTTAAAAAAAAAAAAATAGAGGAGTCACCACCAGCTGCAAGCTTGAAATTTCATTGGTCCTTCTGAGTACATCTTTGTAAATATAATCATATGATATTAATTATTATGATAACATCCAAAAGCTCTTGTGCTAACGAGATGCAAAACAAACATGTCTCTCGGTGGTTTGGTTTACTGCCTGGCATTTGGAAAACTTTTGTCTTTATTTCTACCACTCAGCACCATTAAGCGTGCACGGAGATGATATCTAAAACTAGCTGCTTCATTACCTCAGGTTCATGTGTTTTGATGCAGTCGCTGTGTCGGCGTTGCCAGATCTTCTAAAGCATGTTTGTGGAAGCAGGTCTGTCCACAAATAAAATCACTAAAACTATCAAGAGAATCGAACCGATAAGTGATTTCCATAATGGAATCTGAATGTTAAATTCTTATCAACTCCCATCCCATTTTTTATTTTCCACGAACCACCTTTGACTAGTTCTTGCTCCCACGGACACTTTCACCATGGCGACACATTCCAGACCCTAAAGTTTCATCCATCTTTATCCTCAGTCAACGCACAGTTTCTACTGTTCCCCAGCATTAAGAACATAATTTCATGTGGATTTTAAAATGACGATATTTTAACACTACCGGTGCAAATCAAGTAGAGAACAAGCTTTTGGGGACATGATATTTTGGACTTTAACAAAGTTCTGTTGCTCTTTGGTTCACTGAGAAATTTGGGGAAATGAATGTGACAGTTAGGCTGATTAATTACAACTTGACATTTAGAGAGTGAGATTTCTGTAATGTTTCCTGTATTGCATTAGCATTTAAAAAAAAAATCAGACGTATCGTATTTGAGATCTGAAAGGCTTTTCCTTTGGCCTACAACACCGTGCAGAGTGCAATATAATTTTTTAATCATCACTGATCCTTATCACAGAGAAATAAAGAGTAAGCAGACAGGATGCCTCAACAGCAGACGACTTAAATGCAGTCTTTCTTGGAAATTATTATATTGTTAACACAATAATGAGATTTGTCACAGTCTGCCATTTTATTAGAAATGTTGGGGTTTTTTTGTTTTGTTTTATCAATCAGTTTGCTGTTGATTAAACATCCTGTTTAATCGAGCATCAGGCTTTTGAACCTTGAGTGAAAAGTCCACCACTGGGCATCCCTGCGTTATGCAGCCCAGAGAAACGATGTCCACATGCGAGCAGATATACAAAGCTACGTTTTCTGGGGTCACTCCTCCACTGGCTTCTATCAGAAGAGCAGGGAACTCCTCCTTCAGTGCCCGGGCTGTGACTCGGAGCTCCTACAGGTGAAAGAGAAGAGGTGTAACCATGGAACAAAAACAAGAATCAACCTGGGTTCGTCTTTCTTTAATATTCGCCACCTGAGGTTGAAAGTTGTCCAGCATAACGACGTCTGCTCCCGCTCTGGCTGCCTCCCTGCCCTCCTCTGCTGAACGACACTCCACCTCAATCTTACTGCTGAAGCCGCACACTGAGCGGGCAGCTTTCACCGCCTAGGGAGCAAACAGGTTTGTGCGTTTGTGTTTGTCTGCTTTTTTGTGAGCACAGCTGACCTGATGAGAGCTTTGAGGCCTGTACTACAGAATCCAGATACAGGAAAATAAAACTTCTCTTTGCTTTCCAGACAGTAAAGCAAAGAGGAAGACTGCTTTCGGTAATCTCATGACCTCTTCTGAATCCCAGTATTTTAAAATAAAATAGTTTAACAAAGATTCTGAATGTTCATGTTAAAAAAAAATATTTTAAAGCTTAAAATCCCATAAAAAGTTAAAAGAATTTTACATAGATTAATCTAAAATTTCAATTCAGTAATATTTTATTGCCTAGATGTAGCATCCTATAAAACAGGGGCGCCCAATCCCAGTCCTCAAAAGCTACTGTCCTGCAGCTTTCAGATGCATCCCTACTCCAACACAGCTGAATCAAATGGTTGGATTACCTCTTCAGCATGCCATCAAGTTTGGCAAAGGCCTGATAACAAGCCATTCATTTGATTCAGGTGTGTCGGAACAAGGATGCATCTAAAAGCTGCAGGACAGTAGCTCTCGAGGACTGGGATTGGGCACCCCTGCTTTAGGGCATCTCCTTGGTCTCCTCCAGGGTCTTTACCCAGTTGGACATGCCTAAAACACCTGTCCAGGAAACTTCCTAGCCTGACATCCAAACCATCTCTTTTCCATGCAAAGGACCAGGAGCTCTACTCTGAGTCCCTCCCAGCTGAGATCATCACCCTGTCTCTAAGAGTTAGCACATACACCCTTAGGAGGAAGCCAGTTTTTGGCACTTGTGTCCACGATCTTATTCTTTCTGTCACTAACCACAGCCTGTCATCAGTATCAGTATAGATAACACAGATTGACCAGTAAATTGACAGCTTTGCCTTCAAGCTCACCTCTCTTCAAGATAACAGACCAGTAAGTGTCCACAGCACTGCAGATCCCACTGAACAAAACCTTGAAATACTTTCATAACTATTATCAGAATTGTAATAATATTAGAAGCAAATATGAGAGAATAATTGCAGTGAGGACGTTTTTCATCTCAATCTGAAACTGCCACTTCTCTACATTGCCGAAGGCAATTTTATTCTGTTATCATCAAAATCTATGAAAATCTATAAATAATTAAATAATCCATTCTCCGTTTGCTTTCCCCCTTTTCCCCCTGCTTGACACTGTCATTTTCACAGTGCCTCCCGGTTATTACCCACCATGTACCCGCCTCTTTGCTAACTCTGTTTCTAAAATGTTCTCTTACATGATTAGCATTCACACTTACCTGCGGGCAGCACACCTCATGTGTTGTTGGCTCCGTCTTTCACTGATTGAATAAATCAGTTGATAATAATAACTGTTTAACAGCCAAAGATTTACAATTCATAGTTCGTTTGCTCGACTTAGTATATCGAGAGCCATTGTAGAGGGGGGTGTGGATATTCCTTTATGCAGTGCTACAGCGAAGGATGCTTCATATTTTATATACAGTGAAGCCCATTTACAGCATTTCAAATGAACCTCCTGTTTATGAGGTGCAGCCAAGGAGGAGAAAGTTGGCTTAAAGGCAGTGTAGCTAACTGAGATCTTTCAGACAGCGAATGACGTGAAGGGGGGGGCGGGGGGGCTCAGAACAAGGCCCGGGATGATGCCAGATAAAGATTTTCTGGAACTGTGAATCATGAAAATCTACTGGAACAGAGACCAAAAATAAAATATGGAGCTGAAAATTTTAAATTAAAATAATACATGGGCTTCCCTTTTTTCTTTTTCTTTCTTTCTTTCTTTCTTTTTTGTTTTTTAAGTTTTAAATACAGACGCATTCCTCAGCGGGCCAATCAGAACCCCAAACTGCTCCGTGACTGATTTAACAGTTGCTAAGTATAGCTAACCGCTCTCTTTGCTCTTGTTTGCTACCAAACATATCGGGCACCAATTAGGCAACATTATTCAAACATTTTCTGAGGGCCTTGGTGTACTTTAGCTCTCGCTGCAGTCCCCTGTCACTCTGCTTATTATGCGCACTCCTTCTCAAAATGAAACATCCACAAACGCAAACCTCTCTCTCTGGGCACGCTGACTGAGGAGGAAATGTACACATGGATCAGACTTGAGTCAACATCATTACTGCGTACTGCTCCTCTCTGGAGTGGAGTGGAGCTGATTTTTTTTTAAAAGTACACACTGGTGGCTTTGATCCCAAGGTCTATAGTATGCAGACGCCCCCCGCCCCACCTCTTCCGATCCTCACCACTCGTCACATTTGGTAATGAGACGTTTTGGTCAAAAGGAGAGTAAACATTGCGCTTTTCACGAGGGCAAATACACACATGTGCAAGATGGAGTCATACATATTGATGAGATCTCTCTTAGGCTCAAAACAGTACAAACTGCAGGTTCTACAGCATGAGGTCACTCTGTAACCTCTCTCTCTTTGCATAGCGTTATCATTATTATTTTTATTTTGGCAAATCTCTAGCTTGCTGGGCTGCCTTTTAGTTTCCTGTAGTCCCCCCTCTCTGATGACTCCTGCGCCTGCCTTTCTCTTCTCTCCATCCTTGCCCTTTCAGTCATACCATGTTCTCTTGGCATTTTCAGAAGAGAGAGACATGGCTGGGGGTGGTGGTAGATAGAAAATGCTTGGGACAATTGCAGCTCTGTAAGACAGTTCATTTTTTTCATTTTTTTGGTCCCCTAGTTTATGCAGCAAAAGCAGTAAAGCCTTGTTATTTATTTTTAAGGTTTATGTATCAGAGACAATATGTTGTCTTTCTTAAAGGAGACAGCATTACATGGCAGTAAAAATCCAAACAAATCCATCTAACAGCTTAAGATGTAACAGCTGTGATTTGGTGATCTATTATGTTAAAATAAAAACCTGTTGAAATAGAAATGGGACATAATGCTCCATTTATTGTTTTTTCTTTTGAATTAATCTAGTACAGTTATAACAGTAACTAAGCAGTGTATTTCACCATCCTATTTGCCAGCATCATTTTCCAGTTTCACCTGGGAGATCCTGAGATGCTCTCAGGCCAGCTGAGATGTATAATCCCTCCAGTGAGTTCTGGGTCTACCCTGGGATCTCCAAACCAGCTGGATATGCTCAGAAAACCTCTAAAGGAAGGTGCCCAAGAGGCTTCCTGATTAGATGCCTGAACCATCTCAGCTGGTACTCTTCCAAGCTCTATGTGGGGATGTCTGAGCTTCTAACCCTGTCTCAAAGGCTGTGCCCTGCCACCCTACAGAGAAAATTCATTTCAGCTGCTTGTATCCCCGTTGCTACCTATGGCTCACAACCGCAGGCGATGGCTGCAGCATAGTCCCACTGATAAATCGAAAGCGTTACCTTCTTCTCTTAAAAAAAAAGAAAGAAAAAAAAGAGTCCTGAGACACTTGAACTTCACTTACATCAGTTGGGACAATAACTCTCACGTAACCTAAAGGGACAAATCCCCAGAAAACCATCCAAGCCTGTTCCAAGGTGATACTTTATATCAAGGCATCTAAGGTCTTCACAATATTTCAGTCAAATTACTCTCATGCCTGCGTGGTATCTCACCAGTTGCCAAAAGTCAAAAACAAAAAGAAAAAAAAAAGAACCCATCAACTCCAGTGAAAGAACACAACGTCCTCCATTAGAACATTCATGTTTTGGAAAGTAGCCATGTGGGCTATTTTTCAAGCCCACACTAGAGCTATTTCCTGTATGATAGTAGTTTGAGAACATTCCAAACACTTTTTTCCATTTCTGTGTGAAAGAACTGCACACACACGCAAAAAAAAAGAAAAATAGAAGTTTGGCTGTCACGTCGATCTCCGAGTCCCGTACACGTTTTTCCTCACACTCGCTGAATTACTTCAGTTACCGTCAGATTGTTGAACAGCTGGTGAATAGCCCCCTTGATGTTGTTCTGAAAGATAACATGATAAACTTGAGAATTCTTTTTGTGATCAATGTTAGATGTTCTCACCAGCAGATAGCAAAGGCAGCCCCAAATCATGATGCTCTATGATGGCATAATTCACCTTTGAGGTGCTTTTCTTTAATACCATACACAGTGTGTGTGTATATTTTCCCCAGTAATTCAACCTTCATTTCTTCAGTACCAAAAAGATTTTCCCAGTAGTTTCATAGATTGTTAAGATGCTCTTTGTCAAAGTTGTGATGTTCCTTCGCAGAGCAGCTGCTTCCTCTGTGCTGTCTTTGTTTGGCATTTTTATAAATCAAGACATTGACCAGCTCCAATAATTCATTTAAGCCTTTCGCTGTTAGTCTGGACTTCTTTTTATTTGATTCACTGAACATTTTGTCTTTGTGTCATTTTAGATGGGCTCATATAGCGAGAGTTGCCACTGTATTCAATCGACATTTTTTCGACAGTTTTTATTCAACTTTTCTTAGGATCTGTGGTTGTAAGTATAACCTTTTTTAATTTATTGGTATATTTTTAAATTCTCCTTGTAATGGGTTTTTGAGACCTCTGCATCGTCATCTGCATCATGTGATTTTTCCTTCCTGAATAAAAGAATTACTTAAATATCAGTGCAAATTCATATTTAATTTAGTTTTTTTAATGTTTGAGCTCTAATAAACAGTGCAGTTTATACAAAAAACAAACAAAATTGAATTATCTGGCAATTATTTCATGGTTCAGGTTTCACAGGGTTAACTATCTGAGTAAGACAAGAGGGTAATTAGGTTTTTGCAATGAAAACAGGACTGAAGCAACACAAAGTGCCAGTATTTTGTAGCTCTCCTAGAGTCCTACTAATGTTCTAATAAAGTAAAGTAACAATATTAGCGCTCCACACAGAGATTAATTTAGTTCAGACATTAAGGCAAATTTATGGGAAAACAGTAATGCACTATGGCATCTTGATGTGAACAGCTTCATTCACTTACCCTGTTATCTCATCCAGCTAATGTGTGACACAATGGGAGTCTGTGTGGAATAAGGTTTCTACTGGCAATAAAACAAAATAGCTTAATAGCATCATCTTTCCTTAACTTACAACATTTAACTACGGAACCTAATTAGGAACCTGGGAACACATTTAATCATATAACTAGTAAGAGTGAGTAGAAATGCAAATTAGTATTATCATTATATGTGTAAAATAATAATGTCTCTCTGTTGGGTGTAATGCATTACTGTAATCACATTACACTTTTCAGTAACACAGTACTGTAATTATGTTAAAACTGAGTGGATGACAACCCCAGTGTTCATACTCCGGTTCACGCACCCAAGATGAGTGCATCCCGCACTTCATGCGAATGCATGAAAATCCATACCTGGAGAGTAACTACAGATAGTTAAATGGCAATTATGAGACAATGCATTTCAGCTCATTTTACGGAGTAGCTTAAGTTGCTCTCTGATGTGTAAATTGGAGTGTGAATGTGTGTAAAAGTTTAAAAGAAAACACTTGAGCAAAAAAAAAAAAAAGCGCTTTTTAAAAGGGATGTGAATGGATGAAGATTACTAAAAGAAATGACAAGAAAAGTGAGTTCATGCTGCATTGAAGAATAAAGGTACCGAATACACATACAGACTTTCAGTTAGCAAGAAATGTACAAACTCTAGCAAAATATAAAGAAACTGAAAGAGTGGTTCTAGACTTCTGCACGGTACTATATCTATATTTATAATATCTATGTCTGTGTATTTTGACATTTAAATTGAGTGTCATTGGGGACCTATTGGATGATACGATCAGAAAGTGAGAGGAGGGGGAGCTGCAGTCATTTTTCCACCTATTTTTCCCTTGAAACCTCCTCTTGTTTCTATAATGATATATTGACATATGGGTCTCTTTGTATTCACTGGCATGTGCATTCCTGGGTCATGTGTCCATGCATGTGTAATGTCCACGAGAGGCATGCCTGCAGCAAGGTGCAGTGACAGGCAGCCTAATGAAAAGCTGGATTCTGATTGACTGGCTGACAAAGCTGCCCACTGCATAATTATGTCTTAAATAATAGATGCCCATACTTATACTTCCATGGTCACACTAGCCTAGCCATCTCGGTCCTTCTATCATGACAGCAAAGCTTCTAGAGTTTCTGATCTACATTTCTTTATCAGCGTTTTTCCAGAAACACTTTGATATGAAGACCAACAACAGCATCCACATGTTGCAGTGCTATTAGCACAGCTTTGAAAAATCTTTGAAATCATTCAAAGAATTCTTCATGTCATTTTTTTTCCTGAACACAGACTTATGAAATGTGCAAATTTTAGACAGATAAGCAAATTGAACTTCAAGATTCATGTAGCTGTCATATCTGCAGCATCTCAGAAGAAAAAATCCAAAACAAAACAACAATCTACATCATATGTTATACATTATGCTGACCATATAGTGATCAGCATTACGAAATGTAATAAAAAGTATCTAGAACTCTCTGTGGAGTCTCGGTTGAGTTGTTAAGCTAGGCATAATTCTTTTGGTAATGATAGTCATATTGTTGCGACATTACGACATCGCGATTGTATTGTATTGCAGCTCTGAAAGTGCTTCATGCATCTGAAGTCGGTTAACTGCAGCAAATATTCACTTGTCAAAGAAAGATGCTGGTCCCTTGCAGGCAACATTTTAGTGTATGCATTTAAATGATATTATTGTAATTCTAATACAGTGTTTTGGTCTTTTGAATTATTCAGGCAAAATTCTCTAAATTCTATAATATGCTGCTGTTAGACTATATTATACTATAGCTGGTCTACAGTAAACCGTCTTATTTTTCTTTAAGAGACCTCCATTCATATGACTTCAGTGTGTTTTTACTAACATGTATGATAAAGACTAACAGCCTTTTATACACTGCTTTTGATCTTACGCTAACAAGCAGCCTGAAACCACTAGATGTAGGCTTTTTATCCATTACAGCAGTTCATTGTGGGTTGCAGAGCTTTCTATACACTGCCATGTTTTTTTTTTCCTGATACAGTAACCCTGCCTTGAATAGAGAAGAAATTGACCATGTTGTCTAAAATCCCTAAAACAAATACATGTTTTTTGCTTGATGATTATTCAAACTGTGCACAAGACTGATATGACTACATAATAACCATGACATGACAACTCATCATAATAAACATGAAAACATCATTATCAATGTCTGTCATAGCTGATAACAATAAGTTTCAACTGGCCATTCTTCTTTCACATGCAATTTTATTAACCAAGGGTTAATCAACATTAACCAAGGGTTATACAAACAAGTTTTAATGGCTAGTCTAAATTGCAAAAAAACCAACAAATATCAGTGTTTTAATATTAGCAACCCCCCCCCCTTAAATAAAAGATGGATGTGGCCGTGTTCCCACCAACTTCTTTACAAATTCTTGTTGTTTAATTTTGGCCATCGTGTGAAGATATTTAGATAGAGAGATAAAGTACAAAGGTCTCTGCAAATGTTAAAAAGCACGAGCAAACAGCATCCATAGACTGTATGTGTGCATTGCAGAGACATCTTCTAAAAACTATGAAATTCTAAAATTTCCCTTTTCAAAAGTGAAGCACAAACTTGGATATTTAATCAAACTAAAAGCTACGAGGCCCTGTTTCTTACGTTTATGCCCGGGTTGGCATCGACTTGTCAGTCAAAGAGGTGATAATACTAATAATACATGTATTTTATCCTTAACACATTTTCACAGAATGGGAAATTCAATTTTTGAGGACATTTTAAGATATGAGTCTCAAATGCCATTCAAGTAACTTCAACCATATGACAGTGTAAGGTAATATTTAAAATGAAGCGAAATAATTTATTTAAGTTAGCTTTATTTAACCGATATTGCATTTAAAATGACACAATTATGTCAATGACGCATGAAAATAGTAATATTTATTGATTAAAATGTGTTCATGTTAACAACTAGTGTCACTGTTAATAACTTGTCCTAACCGTCTTCAAGTAACAACTTCCAAATTTGCAACAAAGCATCTGAAGATCCACAGAGAGCAAAGTAAGCTGAGGGAATTATTACTAGGTCAAAATGTTCATGTTAGAATAATCCTCACTCTCTGTTGCAATTTAATAAGCTCTCCACTTTTAATTTTTTGTGTTTGTTCACCTTCTGTTGTATCCATGGTGACAGTTAAGGTACTGCCATCATCAAATGTGCAATAATGATGAACTTCATCACAACAATGACTTACTTGGCATTGATGCTTTTATAGGCACTTTTCTCTGACCAGTTTTTGCAAATGCTTCATTTTGGCAGCTAAAGATGATTTTTTTTGTAGCCTTTTTGTGTGGAACCAAAGTCAAAATATGTGTCTTTCACATGAAGGGCTAGTCACTTGTATATTTCTATAACATTTTCAAAATGATATAGAAAAATGTTATCATTTTTGAAATTACCTATTCAGTTTATATTATGCAAGCTGGTTTAATTTTCATTTTAAAGCCGTGGATTTTGTCAGTCTGTCTAAACATAGGGCAGGAAATTTGAGCACAGGAAAAAGTGCACACCTCCAACAGGGACTCTGCTCACAGGTGGATACTGGGATGGTGGTGAGAGCAAAGGGAAATTCATGCAGGGCAGGAACAGAAGAGAGCAGTGTTGGCAGCATAATGGTATCATCACAAAAAATCCCCAAAACAAAACAGGTAAGCTTTAGGGCAGTCAGACCATTAGAAAATACAGCTCACTTGAAAAATATCACTCAACGCAAACATAGCACCACTGACGTTATTTGCCATAAGTATTTTGATGGCTACACTGCATGTGTTAATAAGATATCAGCATGAACAGATACCAGGGGCTAATGAAAACTAAACATCACCGGTAATGTTTACCTTCTCGTCTATCTGGTTTGTGCGTGCTTGAGTCGCAACTAAAATTTTCAACAACTACCTGAAGGCAGCATTAATTGTAATTTGTCATGATTAACTGATCACAATTTATGCGCCGCATAATCAGTCTATCATTGTTAAACAAGCACATAAAAAGGTAAAATGTGCCAAAGTAGAGTTGGACAGGTAAGAAAGATTTCTGGGGAAAGAGCAGCCACCAAACACACAGAGAAGCTGGCCAGCTGGTCCAATGCAGAATGACCAAAGAGTCAACCAACTTCCACTCATCCAGATGGCCAGTACACCCTGCTGCTATGTTAAGCTGATGCAATAAACTTTATAAACTTACATACTTATATATACTTTACAGCAGAAAACATAATATGGATATTTTGTATGTTTTTGTTATGTTTGTCCATTTCCTCTTGGAATTATACTAGTTCATCTATTTTTTCTACACCTTGTTCAGTCTTTTAGTACGCTTCATGGTTCACAATCCAAGCACAAGCATCAGAGCTATATATTAGAGGTATATTGGTCATTAATGATGCAGACTGCTTAAATGTCTAAGTTTCTGCTCAATGAATTCATTGAATCGCTGCTCAAAAGAGGCCAAATCCAAGAAGGACTCTCATCTGAATCCATGCATAGTTTTCTGCATTAAAAATGGCCTGACAGTGTCTCATATTAATTTTCCTGCTCCCTGGTTTATATGACTGTCATCATCAGAGTGATGGTTTATAAAATGAAATTGTGCCACTAAATCTTGTTCAGAGTGACCAAATTACTACTAAAGTTCACTACTTTGCCCTATTTTCATCTTGTGGTTGCAAAATTAAGTTCCAGGTTCAGCTACAGGCCAAAATTGGAAAATCAGTCTAGCCACAAGTCAAGTTGCTATATATATAACCAAATTTAAACCTTCATTTGCCTGTCCTCTAAAGAGTGGCTTCAACCTTCAGTTTCCAGTTCAGCCCCCCCCCCAAAATCAAATCTCAGGCTCCAACCTGAGTCACAGTGGATGGTGGCAATTATAAAAGTGGGATAACAGCATTTGCCCTGTGTAAAGAATGATATGATATAACCTATACACAATAGACTTCAATAGCCCAGCTTTTCATTGGTATTTTACTAATAGGCCAAGACATCTAACTGGCTACATTAATGTTAAACCTGCAAGGTAAATCAATATTGCAAGATCAGAATTTGTTTTCAGCAAAGAAAAACAAAACATTTCAAATTTTACATGCAGGTAGTTTTAGACTAAAACTTTAATAGTAAGACATCACGGTACAAAGCATCAAACTTCTGTCACATTATTCAGTCCAAAATATTCTAAAACTGCTTTGAAACTGTGTATTATTATTTTTTGTTATTTGAAAAAATCTTTTTTTTCTTTTGCTGGATTTTATCTGTGATGCGTGACCTCCTGACCTTTACCAGTGATCACCGGCAAATGCAGCAATGCCAGGGAGGCTCCACTCATCCGACCCAAGTCTCTGGCACTGCTTCAGCCTACCGCCCTGGCTGCCTACTTCCGCTTCACTGAACTGTTACAACCAATAAAGTCTCAACCGAGCCAACTGAGTCGGCTAATGAGAGAAAAGAAAAATGTCTTCATTGAAAGAGTACCTCTCAGTCCATCACGACTGCATTTGAAGTACAATAAGGTGTTTTAGGCTGCTTATTTGAAAAATGTAGGCATTTCTGCTGAGCAACCTTTTGTTCATTCCTCCATCAATGAGGCGTAACTGGGTATGAGGCAGAGATTGATTTCATTGATGTCCCCTGGGGGTCAGTTTGGAGCAAATTTGAAAGTAATTGTCGAGTCATTAGCATCCCATTCTAACTTTTTCTGATGCTAATATTATAGTCATTTTGCATAGTGAGAAGCCAGATTTTATTCCAAATGATTCCACATTGTTCTTGATATTTTTGCAGTTTCTTCTCACATTGTCAGCTTGCCCTTTGTCCATAACCCAGTGTCACCCTTGTGACTGCAAAGATGTGACACCAACGGGCTTGTTGATCACACTGTGCTTGGCTACTCATGGGTGACTAAAAGCCAGATGCGATTGTAATTAGGACTGCAGACAGACCTGATTACTCACCACTGTATGAGTGTGCCTATGTGGCTTTTTGTAGATACTTACGGGCTCACGTGTGCATATCTGCATACACAGATGTGACTGCATGAAAAACGGAAGGCGCGTCTTTCAGTTTTCACTCTGTTTGCTCTCTGTCTTTTTGTTTATGCTCTGCATTCATGTGAATATGCATCAGCCTGACAAAGTGTCTGTGTGTGTGAGGATGAAAGACCCAGTAAGACAAATGGAAAGAGAGAGAAAGAGACAGATAGAGAGCAAAAAAACACCAAGTTACTCATGTCTGCCTTTTAGCTTGCATTTGTTTGTCTCTTTCTTGTCTGTTTGTAGCCCACACAGCAGGAGGAGCACATTAGTGACAGTTTTTGGTGATGGAGAAGACAGGAAAGGCAAGATAATGTGCAAAATTTGCATAATTTTTCCACAACTTGGCCCTGCGGTCCTTGTAAATCTTTGGCGTGTGACACGAGGTTATTCGTCCTAAGCCCTTTTGCGGGTCTGCCTGACGAACAGTATTGGGTCAGACTCTTGTGATGAATGTACCCTACTTTGAGCGGCCTCTGCACTTTTCTCTGGTTTTCATTTTATTTATTTCCCTTGACTGTTCTACTCTGGATACCTAAATAAAGTCAGTCTCATTATGTGAGTTAAAATTTAGGTTGTTATTGGCCAGGAAGTGTATTTAACGCCACTGTAACTCACAACCTGCAGACATTTCCCAGGGAGCACTCAAAATGCACTGGCAGTGAATCAAGAGATAAATCAACTGGTTTGCTGTCACCATGGCAATGCTATATAATTAACTTTCCACCTTCAGTGTGTGTGTGTGTGTGTGTGTGTGTGTGTGTGTGTGTGTGTTATATATATATAAATATATAAAAAAGACAACAAAATAAAATATGAGAATTAATACTTTTTGCCAAGTAATGTGTAAATATGCTGATGTAGACATAAAAGGCGAAAGTCTGGAAAGCTTGTATTTTTGTTTATTTAAATGATTTTGATCTCAGTCACATATACACCCACAGATACACTTACAGTTACTACTGCATTACAGATAAATGAGCTTGTCAAGAATTAGGGGGTACGTTCCAAATGCTGCATTTTAACTGAAAGCAAACTAAACTGTTTGAAATGACTCAGACTTTTGGGTATGTTTCTGTTTTTCCTCAGCACTTCATCATAAAATCAAGACTTTTCTAACAGTCATTTGCATTGCATATTCCATTTATCTGCTTCGTGTCTATACTTTATGATACTCGACTGCATTTGGTGATCCATCACACTCTTTTGTTCATCTAATATTGGCCACTTCTTTTTTGCATGTTGCTGCATTAGCTTTTATCTTTATTTAAACTGTCACTAATTTTTCGCTATTGGCAAAAATGTTGGAACCCCTTGAAAATAGTGGTGGCTAATTATCAGGATTTAGCACAATACCAACTGTCACACTGGTTTGAAAATTGGGCACATGCTGTGTCTGCAATTGTACCCGTAACGTACTGTTGGGGAACGATGTTCACTATCGCCCTGTCATGACAGAAGGAGTGTTCTTTGTCAGAGACAAATCGCTGAGGGCCAAAAAAGCCCACAGTGATTTCTCCACAGTATGGCACATATGTGTCCGTGAGTGTGGGTGTACAGCCTTGATGTCATTTTCCTTCTGGAGGTTGAGCTTATCCCATTATGTCTGGAGCAATGCCCACAGGAAGGTCATGAAATGCGTGCGCACACATTCAAGATTATGAGTGTTTAAGTGTGCATTTGCACAGACCGTGTACTTGTGTGTGTAAGGTCACAGGGTATGCAGCAGAGCTGTACCCAGCACTGAGCACATAGCGCCACAATACTTGAACCTTATGAGAGGTGAATGGGGAGCAGAGAGTTATTACTGGTTCTCTCAGGCGTGTCAATGTGTGGGTTAGTCAGGTTGTACAGATAGGTCAGAAAGACCAGGTTTTAAAGGCGCACCTCATTTATATATATGGATTTTCCTACATGGAACAAAAACACATTGTGGGATTTTAAATATTCTGATGTGAAAAAACTTACAGAAAAGAGGCAGCCCTACTGGGAGGCAGAGCTGTTGTAATGTGTAAAAATATAAGAAAGGAACAACCACAATGTAGTTTACTCTGCTGTGCTCTTCAGACAACAAAGAACCAGTACAGGGTTCCTCTTTTCCTTTCTGCTCACTAAAAGGCTTGCTTTTTCTTTTTTTTTTCTGCCTTACTCATCCACCGCGCTCACAACACATGCTGTGATTCTTTTGGCAAGTGAAGCTATGTGTATGTTTTCTCTATGTGTGGGCTGTGATCAGGTGCACTGCAGCCAAGATGGTGTGTCTGTGTCTCTGTGTGTGTGTGTTTATGTGTTGATGTTCCTGTTGTGCTTGCTGGCAGTAGCTTTAACAGGTGGGTTTCACTGTGTGTGTGTGTGTGTGTGTGTGTGTGTGTGTGTGTCAGAAGATCAGAGATCAATCTGTTGTTCTCTTTTTCACTTTTGGATATTGGAGCGAGTTTTTACTACATCCAGTCATCACACCAATTATATATATATAGCAAAAAGAGGGGTAAAAAAGACGATAAATGTGTTATTAATAAAATAAGAAAAAAATATTGGGATAGCACAGACTATATAATAGATTCATCCACCATGATGCACTTGCTCTTTCTGTGTTGTGTTGAAGTCATTGTGTTGTTTTTTTAGAGCCGAAGGTGACAACATCAGGACAACAGGGTGCTAAGTTATCAGCTAAGTTTAGCGTGGTAAACAAGTGCAACAACAATATGTGTGAAGCTTGGAAAGAAAAGCGTCTGGACTTCTTTAAGTTTCCTTGAAGACTCAATGACTGCAAGTTGTCCAGATCCTGTGGCTGTAAAACAAGCCAAAATCATCACCCCTCCTCTACCATGGCATGAGGTGTTTGTGCTGATATGCTGTCTGTGGTTTTTTTGCCAAATGTGGTGTTGTGCATTACGGCCAAACGTCTGTCTAAGGGACATTGTTTCAGAAGTCTTCCATCCAAAACAGTCCTTTTCTAATTTTACTGTTTGGAAATTTAACATTCAACGTCCTGTCTAAGCTGTGCAAAGTCTGCAGTGTAGCTGTTGAGTTTAACAGCTACATAACTAAACCATACCTGACGGAGCTTCTCAGATGAGAGGTGAAACAGCTTAAAGAAAACTTAAAGAAGTCCAGACGCTTTTCTTTCCAATCTCCTTAGAATACAATGACCTGATGACTGAGATCCTCACAGACAAACAATATATGTGGATGCTACGCACAGACACAGATACTTCACAAGAACTGAAGCACAGATTTATTGGATAGACTTATTACAATTTATCTCTAAAACATCTTGGGGTGGGGGGAGGGTCAATTTGAATTAGTTAAGGCTAAAGCTACTTTGCACTAGCAGAAAGCTAGTTTTCACCCAGCTGGCCCTTAAGCGATGTAAACTTAAGTCTTTAATGCAGTTAAGAATTACATACATATACTTAAAAATAAATATACCACTCAGGGCGGTTGTCACAAAAAAGGAAGTTTGCAATAATTTAAAGTTGGGCATTTTAACACTGAAATGTTTGGGGATTTAATTGCTCTTGCAGCTAGCCTCAAGCAGTAATTCCAGTTTATGGCAACTGCACTTCATTGCTCAGCACAGGAGCCTGCAGTTTGAAATATAAAGTAAATATATTTACTTAGAGTTAATGTGTAATTAGAAGAAGTTGAATGAGTACATACTACAGGACAGTATGCAGTCCTGTGAAAAGCCAAGTACACCCTCGCTGCTTCTATAGGAATTAAGAGGTTAAGGAGCAGCCAGGTGCTGCTCGTCAAATGTACTTGATTAACTGGCCATGAGAAAGTGTCTGCCTGATGAACAGTATTAGGTAAGACTATAAAAGCAGAACTTCCTGTCAGTTTGCTATTCTGGAGCATTTGCTATAATCTTCCCAGGAATCTCTCAAATTCACCCCAAGATGAGAACATGCGAAACTGTAACAAACTCAACAGCTACATTGCAGACTTTGCACAGCTTAGATAGGACTTTAGATGTTAAATTTCCAAACAGTAAAATTAGAAAAGGACTGTTTTGGATGGAAGAGTTGCCAGGCAAACAAACCACAAGACTTCTGAAACAATGTCCCTTAGACAGACGTTTGGCTGTAATGCACAACACCACATTTGGCAAAAACCAAACACAGCATATCAGCACAAACACCTCATGCCATGGTAGATGATTTTGGCTTGTTTTACAGCCACAGGATCTGGACAACTTGGAGTCATTGAGTCAACCATGAACTCCTCTGTATATCAAAGTATTCGAGAGTCAAATATGAGGCCATCTGTCAGACAGCAAAAGCTTGGCCAACACTGGATTATAAAACAGCACTATGAACAGAATGGCTGAAAAAGGTGTTGTAATGGTGCAGACCTCAACCCGAACGAAATGCTTTAGCTAGAGACTTGTGCATAAATGAATGTCCACATACCTCAATGAACTGAAGCAACTGCAAACAAGAGATGGCCAAGATTCGTCAAAAACAATGCGAAAGACTGATAAAGTCATACAAAAAATTATTAATTCTAGCAATTGCTGCTAAAGGTGGTTCCACAAGCTACTGAATCATGGAATGTACTTAGTGTTTCACAGAACTGCATTTCTCCATGCCAGCTAGAACTGAACATTTATTGAGCTTATAACTGATCAAGCATATGCATTGTACAGTAGGCTACACGTATATACACACTTTTCCTATTTGAATTGCCTCCATCTGGATTAGTTTAATGAAGTCTGTGTATTTTCTGATTAGCACAAAGTTGTCAAAGTCTATAAATGACAATGTAATTTCATACTTATTTTAAATTGATCAGTTACTGCAGCAACAGCCAGCCATTTACAGAATCTGAGCTGATTTTACAAGCAGAGACATGATTGTCTTTCACACAGATGCCCTCAGTGTCAGTATGCTGCAACTGTGGCACAGCATTGCCACAGCCATTAATGTCTCAGTAAAGAAAAAAAAGGAAGACATTATGGGCCCCGAACTCCAAATCCTGCATATGAATAAAGGAAATCATCTGTTTGTAATACTAGATAGATAAACATTGTGCATAACAAGTGCCTGTTCATGCAAACTGCCTATCTAGGGGAGGAAATTGTGTGCGATTTATGCAGTTTGATTCCTTTAGTGGACCTCTGGATATTGAGATGCAGCATTACGGCCATTTCGTCCGTAAGTCAAATATATACTGGCGCAAAATCATAGTATTTTGAAAAAATAAAGGTGATCTTTTAAGAAAAATATAAAAGGATACTATAAAAGTAAATTAAATTAATTTTAACAATGCCTGTCATTTAACATTTCTCCACTAAGATAACTATAGATAACATACGGTATGACAATCAAAAGTATAATTAAACCTAAACTTGAAACAGAAATAATACAATAAACAGAGCTAACTTCACCCCTTTAAAAAATAAGCAGACAGATGTTTTTGTCCATTCAAACAAAGGGCCCTAGTTTAACCCACCTAGCACAGTATAGTAGCAAAGCCCATTCAAATGGTGTTAACTGGGTCAGGTTGCTTAGTGAAGTCATGAGAAAAAGCACATTACTAGCCAAAGACCTGTGCTTTTCACACTGTGCCTTGTCTCTCTTGTGACCTCTGAATGGATATAAATATATGGATGAAATCCATTTCTGCAAACATTTAGTTCCCAGTGGATGTCAGCATATGGCAGAGATCAGCTACAACCATCCTCCTTATGTCTCGGAGGGCTTCAAAAATGGGAGAGCAGCGATTTCTCCTCCTCCCCAACATAACCAATCCAGGAAGTCGGTCTCCTTTCTCCTTCCTCTTCTTCTCTGAGAATTTCTGCAACTCAATGTGAGACTTTTGATGTTAGTGAGAGCATTAGATGTGACGTGACCCAATGATTAGAACATATGTCATCATCGGAGGAGCACTCGGATAGGGGAAGGGATCGTGCTGGATCTCTGAATCAACAGTGAAGCTTTCATCCAAGACTGCTGCTCCCTTTTATGATGTTGAAGCCTTTGAAATGCACATCCAGGCATTTCTTTATTCAGCTAGGAAAGAGGGATAGAGCTGAACTACTGAAGAGCACTATACATACGTGGATGGATTAAAAACAACAACAACAAAAATGAAAAAGTTATTATAGTAAAGGTGCTACTGGAGTTTTTGATTTTTTTTAACCTCCTGTGGTCACGGGGACCAAGTGAGATATGGGACAAAATTAATATGAAAAACAACAGTCCCAGCAATAATATGCGGTAGTCTGCTCGTCTTGACTATATTTAAGTAAATATAAATACGTCTACATATCATAACTGTTCTGTTGTAAATTTGCTCACTGTCCTGTTGCATAACCCAGCTTTGGTCTTTAGCTCTTGGACAGATGGCCTCAAATATCACTGTAGAACACTTTGATATACCGAGGAGTTCATAGTCAACTCAGTGACTGCAAAGTATCCAGGTCCCGTGGCTGCAAAACAAGCCCAAATCATCACCCCTTCACCACCGTGCTTGACAGTTAGCTGGAGGTGTTTTTGCTGCTGTGTTTGCTAAACTTACTTTGTTTTCTTTTCATCTCCTCAAACACTTTTTCTGGCATCAGCTGGCTCAGTTTTCAGTGAAACTTATGAAAGTAACACATACAAAATCAGCCCTCTGTGTTTTAATTCCCTTTTAATTGAAAATCTTTTTTATGATCTAAAGAATAGAAAATTTGCTTTACACAAGAAAATGAAAAAGCGAACTCCATTAGGAAATAACTAATAACTGCAAGCACCCTGACTGCCCTCTTCTCTCAAGTTTGCAATTCAAAAATTTTCAGCAATAGAAAAATAATAAAATAAGCTGTCAGGCCGTCAGGAGTCTTTTCCAAAAAGCAAGGTTAATTAACTCTCTTAGTCAAGGATGTGCATGACAACATCGATGGGGTTTAAAAAAAGAAAAAAGAAAAAGGAAAACTGAATTCACAATGGCAAAGGCCATCCTTTTTTATCCTACTGGACTTAAATTTTTGAATTGGTGATTAAGGTGACTATGACCAATTTAGGAGGAAAAAATAGGAAGAAAAAAGCAAAGCAATAGTTGCAAAGGAAAAGGAATTCAAGCTTCTGTAAAACCACACTTTCTTTTAATTAAAGTGAGGTTAAGCATGGTAGCATGTTAACTTTTTAAAAAATTATTATTTATTGTTAGTTTGTAATAATGGTCATATTCTGCAACTGAAACCTGTTTAAAATTACATATAAATAGGTTAGTTTGGATGTTGATGGTGTCTGAGAAGCCTGTACAGAGCTTGAGGGGGAAGCAGACTTTTTCTAGACATGTTTTCAATGGCTTCAACTTTTACTTCTTAACCAAATGTCAACTTTGTTTAGAAATGGCGTAAAATTGTCTTTTCAAAAAGTTTTTGTTGGTTTTTTTTGGATGAAAAGCTTTTGGAGGGACCCAAAGGCTGAGACACTTTGAACTACAGCAGTGGCGATGTGTGAGAGTTGAAGACATTTGACCTCTTTAATGGGACCTCACCTGGCTCCACTCGCTCTTTTTGCTTCTGTCATGACTCTGTTCAAACAAACCTAATGATAACAAGAAAATCCATTCATCAAAAATGAGTAGGAGTTATCCTTCTGTGGATGAAAAAGAAAGAAAACAAAATGAGGAAGATGAAAAAAAGCAAGGCAGCAGTGAGCAGAGTACCGGTAGATGATAACAATTAAACGCTGCTAGTCTAGCCTCAGCTAGAGGCGGAGTCATCTAAACAAAATGCCTTGTTTAGATGAGTCGGCCGTTTTGTGACATAACATGCATCCTCTTTATTGCATGATGGTGTAACTTTGCATCTGTCCACTTCTAGCCATTTCATTTTGCACAAATCCACTCTTCCGAGTTCGTGTGCTTTTCCTTGTGGCCAGATGTAGCTTTCTGCACCATCTTTTTAACATCCTTATACTTCTCACCACAATATGTTTATGTGCTAAAAGAGAAATCATTTCCTTCCTTGTTACTAAAACCGATTCTGAAGTACGATTTCACTAAGTCAGAGGGTATAGCATCCGTGGCAGTTTGTCTTGAAACAACTGTAATCTCCACATTTTAACTTTTTTTTCTCAAAATCATCACAAAAGCACACATTACTGCTAAGTAACAGAAAACTTTCTGGAATATACCCTGTAAGATGGACCCAACACACACACTGGTTGTGCTCACAGTTCAGCTTTTATTGCCCACTTTTACATGCACTGTCACACAGCGTCTGCTCAGAGCTCGTCTCGGCACACCCACACTGGTCTCTCGCTTCACTATAAAGAAAAGAGACTGTGATTAGTCCAATCGCCACCACCTGTGGCCTCACCTGCCTCCCCAGCACCTCCCCTTTGAGCTCACTGTGTCACCCCTCCCCTGCAGCTGAGCCAGGGACCACACCTCCGCCACAACCCCTGCTTAAACAATTGATGCTGTCACTGTTTTTTAGAGGACTCACAAACAGTATCCAATGTGAAATGCATTGCCACCCAATGTATTTAACATATACACTAGAAATATAGATTTTCCATTTGTTTCCCCTGTTTAAAAACTTACCCAGCTGGCAAACTATTCTGATTGAAATTAACCATGACTCTGCAGTAATACTCACAGCAGAGGTCTTTGCATTTAGCAATGAAAATTTGTTGACTCTTTCCAAACTACTTTGCTGAGTAAGTAACTGTGGGTTTTATCTCTGTAAACTGCATTTAATATTAAAACGTATATCATAAAAAGCCTGGTGCATTTAACCGTTTTCTTTACCAAGCATCAGAGCACTGGGAAGTTGGTTTAATAGTTGTTTACATTTCAAAGAATATTTAATGACGGCACATTGGGAGGAATTTGTGAGTGTGCTGTAATTAATTTGTGGTGTGGGAACAAGCATTTGGACACAACCTCAGAAGATTTGTTTAAGTGCTTAAACAAACCAAATTAAACATTGAATAGAGCCACATTAACATTTTGCTCACAAACAGTGACACAGTGTTGTTGTTTCTTGTTTTTGGTCCCATTATTGAGCTCAATATAAATATTTGAGTAATTAAAACATGAAGAAAGACAGTTGTTGTCTTTCTTTATATATTGCATTAAACATGAAAAACTGTAAGCTCTATTTTACAGTTTTACAGCTTGTAAAACTGAAATTATTATAAAACAAAATTATTATTATTATTATTAGTTTTAACAATAATAATAATTTTGTTTTGAATTAAAGCTGGAAATCAAAGGAGTGATGATGAATCTTATTTGTTGATATGCACCATGAGTTGGACATCAGTTAGAAGAGAAAAATGAATACTGGGGCAAGATAGATGAAGTGGTAACAAGTCTCCCCAAGGTTAAGAGAGTGATAATTGATGCGGACTTCAGTGGGTATGTATGTGAAGAGAACACAGGTGATGAGGAGTTTGGGGTAGGTATGGTGCTAAGGAGAGAAATACAGAAGGACAGAAGTTGATTTTGCAAAAACGAGAGAATTAGCTGTGGTGAACGCATAGTTTAAGAAGAGGGAGGAACATAGAATAACGTATAAGAGTGGCTGAAGGTGGACACAGGAGTAGATGTTGCAATCTGAAAGAGATAGGAGATGGCACAGTGATAACAGGGGAGAGTCTAGCTAGCCAGTATTGGGTGGTATTCTGTACAATGACTTTGGAAACCAAGAAGATGAATGAAGTAAAAAACAGAGGCAAAGATTACAAAGGTGGAAGATGAAAAGGGAAAATTGTTTATAGTTTAGGGAGGAGTTCTGGGTGGTAGTGAAGGGTTACCAGATGGCTGGGAAAGTGCAGCTGAAGTGCTGAGGGAAGCTTCCAGGAAGGCGTTTGATGGATTCTCTGGACAGAAGAAAGAGGACAAAGATATTTGGTGGTGGAATGAGGAAGTACAGCACAGTATTCAAAGCAGGAGGCTAGAAAAGAAAAAAATGGGATAGTCAGGGCCTTGCCCTGATGACCAGTGTAAAGCACGGGGTAACAGTGGTGGACCAATTCTGGTATTGGTAGCAAATGGCAAAAGCCAGTTGGGCTCCAAGGCAGTGAGCACAGGGGCCACAAGAGGAGGTTGGGACCTCAGGCCATACTCATGAAGTCTGTTTTTGATTGTTTGATCACAAAACAGCACCTGTTGTTAATTTCATTAAAACCTAACCAGATGAAACTGATTAACAACCCCCTCTGCTACTTAACTGACCAAATCAATATATGTGAAGTTTATACTAAAGCAAATGATGATGAGAATGACAAAGATAGAGGAATATCTAAGGCAGAAGAAGTAGGAAAAAACTAGAAAAACAAAACCAAGAGGACCATAGTACAAACTGGTGATTCTTAAAATGCTCTGTCCACATTCACAGCTCATAATTTTCTCCAAAACTCATTATACCTGTGTTAACAAGATAGCTACTGACTGGCAAGATATGCCTGAAAGGACTTTGCTGATGCCATTTTGAATTAACTGTTCATCTTATAATCCCTTAATGAACATTTCCTATGGGAGCCTTAGTCAGCTGCAAAAACAAACAAAATGCTAATTTCCAAAACAAATGGATATAAAGTGTCAGAGGGAGAGGACTTATTTCATTAATAGAGAAGCTCTAAAGTGTACAAGAGTTCAGCATTAACTGGTTGCAATAGGGCAAAGGGTAATTGATATTTCTGGGAGTGAATGTCAATGTAAACTGAAGTCCCCGTTAGTCCATTACACACCTTGATCCAGTTCTAGCACCCTGCTCACCTTGGGTACCACAATCCTTTCTGGTGCATCTAAACCAATAGGCCAGCAGGTGGTTAGAGGTCTATAACAAGATTCAGGCCATATCAGATCCCACCATTAGTGAAGAGAACAACAAGGCTTTGAAAGTCAACTAACATTATCTAAGACTATTTTACTGCAAAGGCGCAGAAGGCAGAGTAAGTATGAGAGGGGAAAAAAATACTTGGAAAAGGTCAACCCCAGCACTGGTATTTTTAAACTGCAGGACGATGTAAAGCTACAGAAAAGTGTCAGTGTATTTACTTTTTTTGCTATGCAAGTACTAACTGCACAGTAGCTATATTTGTCTCACAAGATATACAGTTTATATGTTACTGGTGTTTTCTACAAGATAAAAATCACAATGTTTGTGTGAGCTATTTTCTTCTTTTTGGTGAGTGGCTGGTTAAACACAGAATCACATTCTTGACTATTTTAATGATATAGCAATTGTGTCACTCAATTCTTCTTCTTATTATTTGCATTTTGTATCAACAGCCATTCATTTTTGCATTGACAGACTAAAAATTTGGATTCTTTTACTGTAAAGTTTGCAAGCTCTTGTCATACATTTGCATGATAAAAACAATGATATACTGTATCTGCCTGGCAAGGAAGCTGATACTTAGATTTTCATCAAGGAAGCTGGACTATTTGTCTTTTTGTGTGTCAGACAGCCAAACCAAATGATGAGATTTTCAGTGAGAAGAAAGCAATTTGCTTTTTACAACTCGAACATCTGTAAATATATTGTCTGGAGGAAAAAGGCACACAAAGACGCACCTGTGTCACTGCTTCTGCACAACCTCAAAACCACTTGCTGCTTTTGTTCATCTATAACTGGGAATGCTGGTATTTTTTGAACGTTACAGAGTGAACAAAATACATATTGCACGTAGCTTCAAGGACCACCAATTTACCTTGTCTTGCCTGCTATCTCCTACACATATTGAAATAGGCATAAACAACACATATCACCTATTGTGATTGCTGTCCTGGTCTTCCCCTAATTGGCAATTAAACAGTGCCCACAAAGCAATCAGACAATGGCCTGGACTGATGTGATGCAGAGAGAAGGAGGCTTGTTTATAATTTTCCCACAATAACTTTCAACTGACTTGTAGAGAGGAATCATAATGAGCTGGATTGCATATGCGTTGTGTTGTTGGCTGCATATAATGCAGCCTGTTAGTTGACATCTTATAGATGTTGATTACACAAGATGGAATCTGAATGGACAAACAAGCTGATAAACTTTGTGTTATGCTTCACTTTTTGCTGACTCTTTGATGGAAATGGGGTCATAAATATATTATTTAAATAGTAAAAATACTTTTCCTAAAAAATGTATAGATTTTTGTGTCTATCTGTTGCAATAAACAGGTTACTGCAGTGTTTAATATTTTCAGAGCTAACATTTTTCTTTGAAGTTATTTTAATTGTGTTGCCCGTATGGGTTTATAATTGGGAAACAGTCATTAATTGTAGGCTATGCATTAGCTATGCTGGAGATCAGTCACAAAGCTGTTACTGAAGAGCAGGAAGTTTAGCAATGTGATCTGCTTAAAAACTTTCTTTGGAAATGAGTTGCAGGGAGGAATATTGTTATTCCTGTTATTGCTATTGTTAGCTGTACTTTCTCTGTTTCCACCTTCTTATGTGCAATGGAGAAAATGACACACTAAAAGAAAGCATAAAATGAATCATAAAAAATCAAGATAACTTTCATGCAAATTGAAATTTAAACTCACTGGTTTCTTTTATAAAAGCATTCATGACAAATGTAAATTGACTTGTGTTGTGTAAGTCAAGGATAATTCCAGCTGTTTGGCCTCAAATTCAAAATTTGCATGTGTTGAAAAATGCCTTTTTTCTATATTCAAAGAAATCAATAGTTTAAATAATATGAGAATTACAAGATCCTGTTTTTAATACACAGTTTGCCTACAGTGAAGATCTGTGTGGATGCTTTTCAGACCAGATGCTGCAACATTGCACTTCCACTGTAATCAGTGTAAATGAAAACACCATGTGCGAGAGCAGCGCATAAGTGGCATTTATGTGCTCATGTCCTTAAAAAAAAGAAAAAAATCCTCCATCTTTTCTTTATCAGTATAAGCAGATACCCAGCCAAAAGCAGGCTCAAATGCTCCAGATTAATGCCACTGACATAGGCATAGACATAGACTTTAATAATCTCACAGTGGGGAAATTCACTTATTACAGCCGTACAAGGGACAGGAAGGAAAAAGTGAGATATATTAGAAAAACTGAAGATACTACTGATAATTCCATTTGAACCTTTATTTTAAACTTTACTTACTTTGAATGCTTTTGTTGCACAATATTCTTTAGTGTTGAATATAGAACATATCCATATAACTACAGGTTCCATTACCACATCTAATATTTTTTCAGATTTTTTTTCTTTATATGCCAGATTTTTTTTCTGTTGTTTTATTTATTTATTTAGCTTCTTATTGTTTTATTAGTTAGGGTTGCTCTGTGTGTAATTTGCTGTTCTTACAATAGAAGAACAGAATTTGGTTAGTCAAGAAAAATAACATGTTTTGGGTTAAAATAGACCATATATTATGATGTTAGTGAAAAGTCTATTTGACCTTTTTTCCTTTTTTGTGAGCTTTTGTTTGTACCAATATGTACAGTCTGACAGCCTGTTTACTGGCATTTTTACACTTTTCTGCAAAAGGTACCTCAAAATTTTAACCAAGCCTCCTGTTTTAAATTTCACCAGAGCTTAGCTGGGGTTTATGTAATATCTTTGGTCTCTGCTGGTTTTGGGGCTTGTATTGGGTAGACTTTAAGTTTCTGAAGCCTGGAATTAGATGAGGGAATATTGATATTAAAAGTACCAGCCAGTGTCAAGAATGTAGAGCAAAATTGAAGCTTACTTTCTGCCACAATCAGGCCGATCCCTTAGAGAGGCCACAAATCTCATTCCCTCTTTCCCACCTCTGTGGCAAGATACCAATTCTGACATCAAGCAGTGCTCTCACAGGCTCAACAACATCAGTGGAGGGATAATAGTGGAAAAAAACAACATAACACTAGAGAAGAAAGGAAACTGTTAGGCTACTGAAAAAATGAACATTTCACACTGGTCATTTTCATTGTAAAAATGAAATGAAACAATAATTAAACACTAGGGTTATTTTTACATATTTTTGCTAGCTAATATAAAAGATTGAAATTGTAGATTTTTCTATATCAGTAGACAGGTATAATGTCAGAGCAGTGACAAAATGAGTTACTGAAATGTTCTGTTTAATCAACACTTTTAGAAAACAGTCGTATAGGACCACTATGCCCTCCTTTATAAGGGTAAATGTGGGGGAAGCTCTGTAGGTTGAGAGTGATGAGGCTAAACATGTAATATTTATATGCTGATGAACAAGCAAAAGTGGGCAATCAACTGTATGTGGAAGGAAAAGCAACAATCAGTGCTGATGAAAAATGATGGCTTCATTTGATTGGAGAGGTCACACAGAATCAGAGAAAGGGAGGCTGAACGCATAGCATCCTCTCATCTCTGATCCAGCTGGTCATACTGGCTATTAGAGTATGATAGAGGTGAGACAGCACAAAAAATTCATGGTTCAGTAGTACCTTGGTTTAAGCATGTTTTTATTGCAGCAGAGAAAACAATAGAAAATACACATATTATAACCTTTTGCCACTTAATTTCACAAGCGGGGTTCCTGGTGTTTGTGTTCAGTATGAAGTCCTGACACTGGCTGGTCATATACTGAATCGGTGTCAGCCAAGAGGTCCCAAGTGCCCCATGTGAAGTAAACCAGATTAAAATGCATTATGTGGTTTGCTACACTGTACAGGATTAATGTAAACTCCATAGTGTCAGTACATCTTGAAGAGTAACCATATTAGCATACTGTGGTGCTTGCCAAAATGTTCTGGGAGGAACTCAAGCTCTCGAGTCATCATAATTACACTTCTGACAGTAATCGTTTGGAAAAAAAGACATTAAATCTGAAAAGTCCAAAGTACAAATACGTGTACCGTTACACGCCTAAACTATAACAGCGTCAGCTCTTTTGTTTTCCCCTATTGTGACAATCTGACAGCTGTGCTACATATAAATAGCAGAAGTACAAGCTCCACATGCTCCACACCCTCAGTTGCACCTTTCGTTCCTGTGCTTGAATGAGTACGGGGTAAACTGATTTTCATTAGTGATTTGTTTTGCAATTAATGTATGGCTGCAAGAATAGTTACAGAATCATTTTGTTCTTAATTGGTGCTGATCGTTTATTAATTATTGTGGAAAGCACTAGATTGAGGGTATTTGTGTTCGGTTACGTGGTCAGTATGTTAATCTTAAGTATCTGTAATGTTTTACAAGTCAGTGAAAATGTCACTGCTTCTATAATTTCTCTGCGACGGCTGATTTTTTAAAAGGTTGAACTTGCATGTTTGCTTTGTTTCTTTGGTAAACTTACATATACGTTTTTTTTTCTGTTATTATTTAAAACCGAAATGCAGATTCAAAAAGAGTCAGGCCCTGTGATTAAGACGGTGGAAAAAACAATGTGCACCATAGATGTGTTATTTTTCATGAATGGCCACGCAGTTTGGTGCTTTGTGTAGCTAAGCCAGTGTCCATCAGAATGTATTTGCTTTCCCCTGTTGACCGGATAATTATACATTAATGATATTTGAGTGCAAGAATTCATACAGTGGCTTTCTTATATTACAAAGAGACATCAAGATATTTTTACCCTGAGGGTGGTTCATGGTCCAATAAGATGTAGAGCTGTTTTAAAGGGATTAAGTTCCCAATACACTAGGAAACACAAATTCCTCCCCAATTCCCTTATTATTTATCTGTGATATTAAAGCATAAAATCACATTAGAAGAGAGAATCATTAATATCTTTTAAATTTTTTTGGTTTTTTTTGCAGTGCCTTTTACTAGATTTACTTTTATCTAAAGGGCAATTTAATCGGAGGAGAGAAGCTACTTTTATCCCCCCCCCACCACCACCACCACCACCACCTCAACCTCCTCTCATCTCTCCTTTCCTCTCGCTGCTTTGTCATTACACGATGATGCTTTGTTCTACTAGTACTTTGCACACAGAGAATAAAACTTCTGGGAAGTGAGTTTCTGAGTCAGCCGCCTGACAGACTCCTCCTGATGTGACATTAAATTAATAAAACAAATGTGGTTTGCCGAGATAGAGCACTTTAAAGGAGGTAAGAGGACAGAAGCAAAATACTCTTCCTGCAACCTCAATTGCTTTGCCAGTGCCCCCCCCCCTTTTTTTGGGCTCTCTCTTTTGAGTATGTGCAGTTTAATGTGTGTGTGTGTGTGTGTGTGTGTGTGTGTGAGCGTACATGTGGATGTGTGAGAATGTGTGTTTGAGTGCCTCACCTTCACAGAGTTTAAATCCTCCAAATCCTCTCTTGGACAGTGGCCTGGCTGTCTGTTCTATGGTATGGAGATGATTTCAACCAGCTGCTGTAGTTTGTGGAAGACTTCCAACACACACACACATACACATAGATATTACAGTTTCCTGGGTGTGTGCCAGGAGAACAAAACATGTATTATTCCTCAGATTATTCTGCTGGAATTTAGAGTGCGGAAAATATTTAAGTGGACTCCATGTTAGCTATATATATCTACACATTTGCATGTGTGTGTTTGTGTGGGCACACACACACTCCCACACATGCTAACCTTTAAGATCTCTCATTTAAAAAATCTATTTTACCATATACAGCTTCCACCTGAGGATCAGGGCTGTGAGACCTTCAACCTCATCTCTCCTTGGGGGGGAGCAATCAGCTCTCTGCCTGCTGCTCATCCATCATACCTCGCTGGCATTGAGTGGTAGTTACACAACACACACAACCACACAATATGAAACAGCCATGTGTTGGTGTGACTTCCACCCCCCTATCCGCCCACCTCTCAGAGTACACTACCTCCTGCACCGTCTATTAAGACGTTTTGTACTTGTGCCCTGAATTTTTTGTGTGTGTGTGTCGGGGGGGGGGGTTGTGTGCTTGCAGACATTGCCACTCACAGCTGGTGACCACCCTGACACAAAATGGTTCACGCTACTCCCCAGTGTACGCTTAAAATTGATGTACACTATTTTCCTCCCTCCTGTGGAGGGCCGCACTTGAGAGAAACAGCATGATGACACTGACTAGTGCGCTTTGCTGTAATTGAATTCAGTTTAAAATCTTTTACATCTGATGCACTTAATCGGTGCATATGAAAGCTGTAGGAATGCGGTGGCAAATGTAAGCAATTAGTGTGAATGTTCTCACACATTATGTAAAGGTCATATTGAATAGTCAAAGGAGTCAGTGTCCATAGGCAAATTACATTTTTCTTATTCCATAGTTTGGTAAATAAACACGTTGAGTCACTTTGTCTTCATTCTCGTTCCCTGTCTAGCCTGTAGCCATTACTCAGGCAGATTTGCATTAGGAGTTCAAGCCGGTTTTGTTGCGCGTGTGTGTTTTGTTTCTGTGCATTTGCACTGTATGTGTGTGGATCTGCTTTCATTTACGTCCAACAAAGGCTGACTGAAGAGCTCCCGGTTTCTCCACTTTGTATTGATCCGTTAATTGTGGCGCTTAGGTGTAAACATGAATCGATGCTTTGGTGTTGCAACAAACGAGGCACACAGGCTCTAAATTAATTACCCAAAAATAACAAACAAAAGCGAGAAGTGGTCCATAGTCACAATGTTAAATTCAGGAGGGACATTTGAGCTACAGGAGAGTTCTCATAGTGTACCTAATGGAATAGCATCTTTTTTTAATGTAGAGATCTGAAATTGTCCACACACTGGTTGGGGGAGAGAAGGCACTTCATATCTTCTGTGCCTCACAGGAGACTCAAACTTATTATGTTATTCGAGAAGAAATGTTATGCATGTTATCCAAGTCATGATATTTAATCATCAGTATGGCAAAAAATAAGAATTAGGTGGCTTATATAGACATACTGATACAGTTTCCACGTGGATATCCAGGAGTAAAGGAATCAGTCTGCTACCTCCAGGAGAGACTTATATATGTTGAGATCTGCTCAAGAGGTTAGAGCAACAATGTCTGGTCGCAGACAGGAGCTTGGAAACCGTGACATCCCTCACCACCCCACGCTTTTCATGTTTATAAAGCAGCTTCATCGTTCGCTGGTGTTATTATGCTGAGCTGTGATCCCTCTCCGAGCACAGCGAGTTTGGCATTAAAGGGTTTCATTGAGGAGAGATATTTGAAGTAACACAAAAGTCATAATTGCTGATCTTGGCTTTAACAATATCAAATAACTCACTATCTGAGGGGAACGTCTTATAGCATATAAGAGTTCCTAATCCTTTTTTCAGTTTTTTGACACATGCTCTTCTCCACAAGGCAACAAAGCTTCAGTTTTCAAAGATGAAAAGCTGACTTAGTTTATTTTTACCCAGCATTGTTTTTTTTTTCTTTCACTGCACTTAGTGCATGTTTTTTTCTTCATTGTCCTCTGTTTTTAGTCTTTTCTGTGAATACCTTTCAAGTCCACACGTCTTTGTTCTCTGCTTCCATCCTAATCCTTACTTGCAATTAGCGCAATGAATAGAGAACATCCTTACGCTCTTGATTTTCTCTGTCACAGTTGTTTGGTAAAAGATCATACTGTGCCCCAAAAAAATGTACTAAATTAGAGTAGATCAATTGGGCTTTTTTTTTTTGACACAGATCAACAGTGGGGGGAAAAAAAGACTTTTAAATTTCAAAGTAAAGACAAATCGGCACAAATTGATCCAAAAGCTTTACATAGAAAAGCGCAACGTTAATATTTGTACATTCTGTGCCCACACATGGTTCCACTGTTCTGATAACAGAAGAGGAATTTGACACTTATGCTAAAGAGATGACAGTCTACTGTACCTTGCAGATTTTTAGTAGCTGACAAATTGCAACTTCCATGACATGAATGCCGACCCTCTCCCACATCCCTCAAGGATCGTGCTGGAGAATAAAGGCAACCTTGTCAGCAGTAATTACGGGCTACACATCACTACCCACCAATTACAGTGCAATATTTTGATTAGTTTGTCACTGCAAACAGGAGCCAAGGTGGTTCTGGGTGAACCATAACAAGGGACACTCTGAGAGAAACAAAACGAACCCAGAAAATTGCCATCGCCCCCTTCTCCCATGAGGAGCAAGCAAAACAGTGGCATCAGCAATATTACTACAGCTAATTTACTACTAAGGCGTAGTATCATATTATTCATAATACTACTACTACTAATAATAATAATAGTTACAACATTTTATTGGGGTGAATATTTCTAGTAGAGATGGAGGGGGTGTCCAAATATCGATAATATGAATGCCATCACTGTTATTGGTGTCAGATCAATATTGCGAGATGGGCTCAATACTTTGTTTTTATCCTCTAAGTTCAGTATGTAGCCCACTGAATTGTGGTAAATGTGATGAAAAACATGAAAGGCAATGAAAAAAATGCCTCAAACATGCACAATAAAAAATGTCAGAGCCTTCTTGTGTTGACTTTCATGTCTATTTTATTTCTTGTCTATGGCACATTTAAATAACAAAAGCTGAGCCAAAGTGCTTTAGGTACAGGCGCTTTTACATTCCAGGTCCAGGCCATGTCAGACTGCCCCCTCCCCACAAATATAAGCTGCCTTTATAGGTTGAAATTATCAGGTATTGGCAATACTGGCCCCGTATTTACTTGATATTGGATAAATACCAAACGTACTTCCTGGTAAAAATGATCCTCATCCAAGTTATGCTCAGGCTGATCTGGTTTATGTGAGACCTGCTGGAATTCCACAGGTCTCAGGCCTTTGTGTTAATTTGTCCAAAGCTCATGCAGGCTTGATTACATTGCCCGGCATAGCAATCAAAGGAGAATCTGTGCTTCTTCGAGTGTGAAATAACGTGTGAATTCTAACAACCGTGCAACTTTTGTTTAAATAGTACCACTCTTCTATTTACATTCTGCCGGAAGACATACATATGGGTCTGTGATGCTGTGTCTCAGATTCAGATGTGGTCCGTCCTTCAAAAAGCTTCAGATCACAACTATAACTTTTAAGAATAGTATCTTTTACTCTTTACTGTGTGTTTGTGTTTTTACTGTGTGTCTGTGTTTATTCCGTCTCTGGCTTCCTGCCCTCCTTATCTGTGCTGAATAAAAAAAACATAAAATATCTTGGAAATTTTGAGTCAGTACAGGTTTTCGGTAAATGGTCAAATTCAATGGGTAAAAAATATGGGTAGAAATCTTCAAAAGATGGCACATTGTGCCATATTTTTGTTTGTTTTTTACTGTGGTTCTTGCGTTAGGTTCTTTAACCTCCTAGGACCTGGCGTCCACATATGTGGACATCACATTTTGGGCTGTCTAGACCAAAATACTAAATTGTGCTCTACAAGGGCATGATATCCACTTACGAGGACATTATACTGCCAGTGTTCTATCGAAATTTAAAACAATTGTCTTTATATGTTGATCTCTTTTTTCTCAGAAACAAAAAAATCAGGTAATCCAGGTAATTCTTTGTTTTTACATTCATCAGGTCCCAATCAGCCCAAATAGCAAAGAGAAATTAAAAATGCATGCCATGACAGAGTTCGGGTCTTAGAGGTTAAAACAATGTTAACTAACAGAACCAGAATAAGCTCCTAGTGCAAGATTAACATTCAGTGATGACGCCAAACTATCATAAAATTAATCTTCTACCAAAACTGATTTAAGCTATGCTGCGCATTGTCATGTATAAAGTACAAACCCCCTTTTGGTTTGAGGTCTGCAGATATTTCAACACCTGGTCAAATGAAAGTGAGTTTGTATCAGAAATGGGGAAATCAGAATAAGTTTCAATGTTATTTTTGGCTTGAACAAACCCTATGAAGGAAAAAAAATGAAAACAAAAATGCAACCAAAACAATAGGTACAGACATGCCTAAACAAAATTAGTATGTACAGATCCGTGTCATGGAGAGTACATGTAGGGTTGAAGGGAAGTACTGTGATTGGGGTTGAGACAAGGGGGGAGAGGGTAAAGTTCATTTTAGTGCAGTAAATTAGTTTGACCATTGTAAACCCCTATACACATGGGGCCCCTTTCTCTTTCTCACCCACGCACACACACACCCTTCACCAATGTGTCACTGGTAAAACACGAGGGACTGAGACTCGGCCTTCAGAGGAAAAGCTTAAATGCTCGTTACTGGCCCAAGAGACCTGATGAAAACACATTCTCTCTAAATCAGTTGTGTTTCTTTCTGTCAGCCTTCCTTTTTTCCCCACATGAATTCTTACTCCTGTCCTGTTCTCAATCCGTCACTCTGTCAGTCTCGCAAGCCATCTATTTTTTTGGTTCTCTCTCTCTCTCTCTCTGCATGCTATTCCTGGCATATTGTCGTCTTTCCCAGATGGTGGTTGATTTGGGAGACATCTCACTCTACTCTCCACATATGGAACCCCTTCACCAGGGAGAGAGACTTGTGATACCCCCTTCTTGGCTGTCTAGGGCTAAGCCAAATCTCAGATCAGATCCCTGTGGAGGACACGTCCCTCTCACCGGGTGTCCAGGTACCCCTGCGACTGTCAGGCTGGACTGGAACTGCACACAAACAAGCAGACTCACAAATACAAGCTCCCATTTTTTAGATGGCTCTAATGGGCTGTTTGTGGCATCGAATCTGTCTTGTTACATTTTGCCATATTAGCCATATGTAATACAGTTATATCATTTTATTAAAATATATATTAGTTTAATTTCCAAGATTACAACAATCAATATTAGATAATCCCTTGAGTGTGTGTGGTCTAGCTCTCAGATACATTTTCCATATGTATGTAGATGACTTCATATATGTACGAAAATGAATGCATGGGCTGTTGCTATGGGAGTTAACTGGAATGTGCTTGCAATCACTTTATTTCAGCCGATTTGAATGCAGGCATGCATCGAGCTGGCTTGAATGGATAACTAACACGCTTGGTGTACGGGGACAGGAGGGATAGCAAGCAATGGCTGTGGGAGTCAGGGAGCAAAACTGAGACATTAGATAGAGAGGAAGCCTGGGAGACATATAGAGCCATGTTCATAAAGTTTTACTGGGATGTAAAATTTGCTGATTGTTTATTATCCAAGTGAGAGGAAGCTGAAATTGCCAAGCAAAGGCACTGTGAAGAGCAGTTATTAATTGCAGTGAGCTTTGTTGCCGCCACGGGTGTAATGATCAAGTGTGGACTGTTTTAATCAGGCTTGGCATGATCTGATGAGCTCTGAAAAGTTGGTGTTACACACTGATGGATTTTCTGTAAGAATTAGCCCTTCGAGAGAGTGAGCGAGAGAGAGAACAATTAAAATGAGAATTTTCTAAGAATCATAATGAATCAAAATGCGAATCCTGGAAAAAGTTCAAATTGAAGATAGAAAGTTGCAAGAAGAAACAGAAAGTTGCGGGAAAAACAAAATCAAAGAGGGGTACACTGATTGAGAAAAGCAAATACTCTCTCTCTCACTCTCTCTCTCACTTACACACACACACACACACACACACACACACACACACACACGCACACATAGACATAGACAGAAACTGCAGGAGCAGCAGGACTGTGGAGTGTAAGCAGGTGTCCTATGGGAGAGAGTGTACCATTAGCAGATCATTTCCCTCTTCGCTCCAACAGGCCCTCCTCTATCATACCTCTGCTGTCAGCACTGCCTCAGAGGATTATGGAGAAAGAAAGAAAAAAGAAAGGAGGGAGAGAAAGAGAGCGAGAGAGCGAGAGAGAGAGAGAGAGTAAGAGAGAGCAAATGGGTGAGAAAGAGTAGAGAGTAGAGTGTGAAATTGAAACTTGCATAGCCCCTGTGTGCCCTCAAAACTGTGATTATTACCCGGTAGGCATTTTTTCCCCCTTTTATTCCAATCCGTATCCCTTCTGGGAAAATACAAGCAGGACATAATGTGCATTGTGAAGGAGAATGTCCATATTTGCTTCATGGTTTTTTGGGCCATGTTACCAGAGGCTACTATAAAGTAAAAATGGAAAACAGTGAGCTGGTGACAGAGTGGTATTGAACTTGGAATTCTTATCCACACAGCAGACATTGCTGAAAAATGTTTCTGCTAATTGTTGTTTTGGTGGAGTGGGTCAGCCTGTGACACCTCCCCAGACCTCTGATCCTCTGTCTCTAATGAGAGCTGCGTTAGCTGGGGGCAAAGTGGTGGCCTGGCTGGCAACAAGTCCACTGTCATCAGAGATAAGGACGCCTCTTCACAGCCAAAGCCCAGGGACAGGAGGAGGAGAGGTTGTAGAGATGGAAGGTCAAACAGGAGTGGTGAATGCATAAGGGCGATAGGGGTCAGAGTGGGTTAATACAGTGGGAAGAGAGACAAGGGAGAGAAGCCCAAATCCTGCACAGCCCACAGTTACTGGACATTAAAGAGATGTAAAGCGATATCACATGCGAGGCTTTACTGTGGCATCAAAGGAGGCTGTAAAACAGTCACAAGCTATAAATAATGTTGTGTAAGTAAGGCTGTAATAGCTCACATAATAAATGCTATTGCACACATGGGATCATACACATGTTCAATGTGCAGATTGTACACATGCACTCGTGCATACAGATATAAAGATACTGGCTGTTAGAATGCTTTAGGTTTAAACACAATACTGTTTAATAACAGATGCAACCCAGTCTTGTGTCTGGACTAATGGAAAAAGGGGCAGCTTCTTATTTAAGGTGTTTACACACCTGCAGTGTTTAGTCTGTTTAAATGGAACGCTGGTTGATTTTCCCCCTCGTGCAGGTGTGACCAAAACAACTGCACCGAGACCTTTTGGACGAGGCGGTCTTGGTACAGTTCCAAACAAACTCCAGAGCGCTTCGTTGATGGTGTGAATGTGATTTGACCCTGATCTGAAGCAACTTCCAGGTGTACGTCCCACAGCAACGTATGCTTTGTATTCTTAATGCAGGAAGGTACTATAGATGTGCAAAGGGTCTGTACAGGCTAGCAAGTAGCTGTGAAATGAATGTAAAGTCTGTGTTCTCCAGTAGTCCAGAACACAGCGCCTTCTTCCTGTATTTTCTTTTGTTAGTCCTGCCCCAAACATCTCTGGCCAATGAGCAGACTGAACATTCTCATATGGTTTGTAGTGAGACATTTTGATTTGCTTGGAGTTTACTTGGATTTCTCTCTGAGTGAAAACAAACCAAACCACAGGAAAAAGCTACAATTTTACAAACTCATCAACTGATTTGGACCAGAGTAAACGAACTATGGGTGTAAAAATGCCCGTACAGTGATGAAAAGTAAGATTATGAAAGTCAGAAAAACCTTTTTTTGGTGGAAAACATTTAGATTTAACCTTTTTTTTCTCCTTGGGTAAGGACAGGACAAAGTCTAAACATATTTCAGCACTAACACTAGTAAACACCAGAGAAAGAAAAAGGCAGTTTTCTTCCTTTGAGTTGCCAGAGGCACACACCCATCCAAGGTTAGCAAGACTCACAGAAGAAAGACACCTACACAGACTTGGAAGCACCCATCAATCTGAGTTTATTAAATATCTGCAATTTCACAGAGTTACACAAAACTGCAGAATCCATATGTTCATTCTGAAAATGCAAAGATTGGGCACATTTTCACACACTGCACATCAGTGGTAACTTCCTTAATTATTCATAATCAATCATTTCTAACTAACAGTAAATCACAACCTGACTCCGTGTGTGACAGCTTATCTGTCTGAATTATTAAAATATGCAGTTAAATCATTCCTTCTGCTAAACAGCTGTTGGAACATTTTGTTGTACTCTTAGTAAGTCTTGATTGCTTTGCACATATTTTAATGAACAGCGTTTTCTGGTCAGTTTAATTAGGGGTGGGATTTTTGAGTGTTTCTTTTAAAATTCAAAGCCAGAGATGGTAAAACCACCACTGTGACCTCTCAAATTATCAAAGCAACTAACAAAATATGACAAGTTATTAATATGACCATCTTTTTAAGAACTTTTGGTGGTAGCCGATCTATCCACAACTGAAAGTCTGCATTTGTACAATGCAATTAAACATAAACATATATAGTATTTGTTGTGTACATGGACTTTGTACACATACAGTAGAGTCCACATTATAGAATTCAGTGGCAAGAAGAGGAAGCCTTTGAATGACACAGGCAATTTGCTACAAATAGACACCCTAAGACAAATGAATATTGTATTGGTCATCATTCAAACAAAAATAAAGGTTTTTAGATAAACTGCCAGTAAAATACTTTCAGAATTGAGTGCAGATATCCAGATTAAGCATCACATCTTTGATGCTCACCATGACAAAGGCCTCTCTGTCAGAATATCAATGATGTGATGATTTAATGATTTGCGAGTTGTCAAACAATAACGTCTCTGTCACAGCCAGCTATTGATGAGCCATCTTACACAGAAGGCAAATGATTGGAAGTGGGCTGGTTGTTATGTGCAGTCACTGAATCACAGAAGGGCATCAGAAACACATTTAACCCAAGACTTATTCTCAAGTGTCTGAAATATATACTAAAAAAGATGACATAATTGCACTTCCTGGAGATTAAAAAAAGCCCTAAACTTTAAGGTTAAAGGAGAATGTAAGTTGTTATCCATATAAGTAGCTTAAAAAGAAACTGGGGAGCAATTATGTTAAAATGGAATTCAGTTGACGACCTAATAGTAAAATGTGACAACTGTTTGCTGAGAGGTCAACCAGTCGCAAATTCTTCTGGACAGCAACTCCATGAAATGAATGCTATTCAGGAGCTTCTTGTTTTGCAAAAAATTTACCTCCCAGCTCTGACGGGTGTCTGAGGCTATTTTTGCCCAAGTGAAATAGGCACAGTGATATGCGGTGGCAGCTTGATCTAATATTTAGCATATGATTCATGGATGACAGCAAGCTAAAGCTTTCCAATGTCTTCAACCAATTAACTTGACCATGAGATCCAACATTATATTATACATTCCATAACACAAAAAGAACATGAAAAACTGAAACTTTGATTAAGGCAGGCATATTATGTGTTTTCCCTCCATAAATTGGAGGGAACGATGCAGTGAGCCATGCTTTGCTAGTTCAGGTGCCGATTGCCATGTAGGGTCAGTGGTGCCAAAGCTGACCTGACAGACAGAGTGGCTGTCCATTGAGGGTATACAGAAATAAAAGCTTCGACCCGGATCAGTGAAGCATCCGACACACAAGCCTGCGCTTTTTCAGTCTCTGAGGCAGGAGCTGCCTTTCTGTCACTCACTATGCGAACACAAGCACAGACCAAATGGGCAGAAACAAAAGAATGCACACACCAAAATACCAAGAAGGACAATTAAGGAGCCTGCTGTCTTCATCATTGTCTTGCTATGAATGATGAAACCCTGTGCACACATATGCTTCTGTAAGACTATAGTGGAAATTTTTGAAAGTACTTTTAATCAGATATGTCAATTCACACCCGTACAATGATACTGAATCACGAGCTTCTTCCCCCTGTTGTAACTTTTAAGTTTTTTTTTTCTTGTCATTTTTTTAAATACATTCTTTTATTTGTTTTTATGCATACAGTAAGGCTCATATTCCATGAACTGAGGTACCACAAATTCATAATTGGCAGATGCAGGTGCCAATGATACTACAAATGCGTCCCTCATTTACAAAAAAAAAAAAAAAAAAAAAAAAAAAAAAAAATTTTTTTTTTTTTTGGGTAAAAATTTTTTTTTTTTTTTTTTCTC
>VUQG01016759.1:0-13555 GCA_015106755.1 Etia nguti | reverse complement strand
ATTCTGTTGTAGATTTGCTTGGTACCATTGTTGTATGACCCAGTTTCAGCCAACCTTTAGCTGTTCGACCAATGTCACATTTGACTCTAAAACACTTTTGTATACCATGGAGTTTGCAGTTGATTCAATGACTGCAAGGTCCTGTGGCTGCAAAGCAAGCCCAAAACATCACACCTTCATCACCATCAGCCAGACTAAACAAAACCAAGTCAAGGGAAGAATAACTCCTCCTTCTTTACTGGCTACCTGTTCATTTTAGAATTGATTTTTGACTTTTAAGGTCCCCCTGGGCTTGCACTGCATATCTGACATTTCTTAACACCGTATGGTCATAACTTGAGGTCCTCAGCCAGGACTCAGCCGGTCATCCCGCAGTTTTGGCTCATAACCAGATCAGACTTTCTCAATCAGGGTGCCAATTCTTTGGAACATTCTTCCTGACAAGATCAGATTGGTGAATGTTTTAAATCTCTATTAAATTCATATTTTTTTAAAAGCACGCTTTTTGTGTGCCTTCACTTTGATTTATTTCTGTGTTGTGATTATTTTCATTTATTTTAGTTATTTTATATCTGCTTTTAAATTTTTTATTGCAGCTTTCTCTCATACCTAATGTTGTTTTACGTTGATCTCTTTTTAAATGGTTCATTTGCCATTTTCTTTTTGTAATAGAAAGAAAACGTAACTATGTTTGAAAGGTACACTATAAACTAATTTTTTTTTTCTTCTTGTTTTGAGAGAAGAGGCTTTCTCCTGGCAATGCCTCTAAACAAGTCATACTTCTTCAGTCTTTTTCTAATTGTGCTGTCAAGAGCTTTAATTTTTAACATGTTAACTGAGGCCTGTGGCATTCTTTTTGTTTTGTTTTGTTTGTTGTTGCACCGTCTGATCTTGTAATGAATGTGATGGGCTGTGCCAACATAGACCTTCATTCTCCAGACAAGCAAATGCCCAAAACTTCTCCTTTTAGATTGGTTCGCACACTTTACTGATGATCAGATATTAAAGTGCATTTGATTATCAGTGATGGCGTACGCACAGGACTATGAAAACTTTCTTTTTCACATGACTGTAGTGTGGGTTTTCTTTATATTATTGTGTTACAGTAAAATTCTAATCGTTGCTAAAAAAACACATTGCCCTACACACTCAAGGAGCATTGGCATTGCAGGCACTTCTTCAAAGGTGTCATATTGAGCTAAATTAAAAAAGTGACATTTGTGTGTTGTGCTGCAGGTTCGTCAGCTAGAGAGGACGGTGAGCCTGAGGGACCTGTCCATCGTGGAGATGGAGGGGAAAATGAGAGAAATGTCTGCAGCCACTTATGACGGCATATTTGTCTGGAAGATCTCTGATTTCACCAAGAAGAGGCAGGATGCTGTGGCTGGCCGGGCCCCTGCTATGTTCTCTCCTGGTAACCGCATTACACGATGAATTCCTGATTAAGGATTTCCACTTCCTGATTGAAATAACATGACACTTGATTATTAGTGTTATTATTTAATGTATTGATGTTAATAATTTCCAGCCTTTTATACCAGTAAATATGGCTACAAGATGTGCTTGCGGATCTACCTGAATGGTGATGGAACAGGGCGTGGCACCCACCTGTCTTTGTTCTTTGTGGTGATGAGAGGACACAGTGATGCACTCCTCAAGTGGCCTTTTAATCAAAAGGTGAGAGCTTTATCATTCACGTTGCATGTATGAGTCATATCATGAAATAAATTATTAAATTCAGCATTTGGCAAAATATCAACATTTGGTAAAATAGGAGTAACATGCAAGAATTGATACTTTTTCCATACTATTTTTTTTTATAGAGACAGTAATATGCATAAGTGCTATAATGGAAATGTTTGTGTTTGAATAAAGTTGGCAAAAATCTTTCAGAGAATATGGTTGAGGCCTTAATTTAATAACTCAAATCCATCATGTGTTCCATACAACATTAGTTACAGGTGAAAGTTGAGATTTTATAGTTATACATAAATGTGAAGTCAAACATTATCAGATTTTCATGCAAGTCCTTAAACAGGAATTATGTAAGTGTAAGTGTTCCTGATGGCACTGCCATACAAATGCAAGATATGGTTATTGTGGCCATCCTGTGCTGTATGGTTCAACTAGTCTTTTTATTAAGAGCTCTAAACATATGTACTGTAACTTAATTTACTTTGTTGGATGTCTTCCCACTGGCTGTTGTGACCAAGTATTTCAAAAAACATTAGAGCAAGTGTATTTGCATGAGTTACAGAAGGCAAAACTTTGATTCATGTTTGCTGTAAACACACGTTAAAAATCTTTAATCAGAAATTACATTCTGAGAATGAGAACCTCATATTGGCGCTTGTTAATGAAAGGAAAGAGGTCTTTAAAACCTACATTCTTAATGTCTGTGGCTGAGGTCAAGGCATCTTCAAATGGTAATGCAGCTTTCCAGAGGAATGATTGGGCAGTGGGTTTTTATGCATTAATCTACTTGAATGACGTCATTGTTTTTTCTTGTGAGAGTAATTACACTTCTGCACTCCTAACATCTGCCCACAGGTCACCCTCATGCTGCTCGACCAGAACAACAGGGAGCACATAATTGATGCCTTCAGGCCTGACATTTCATCCTCATCCTTCCAGAGGCCTGTAAGCGATATGAACATCGCCAGTGGTTGCCCACTCTTCTGTCCGCTCTCAAAGCTGGACTCTAAAAACTCCTATATACGTGATGACACCATTTTCATCAAAGCCATTGTAGACCTAACAGGCCTTTAGGTAAAAGTTGAGGGCATAAATCCAACTCTGCCTTTTGTTGCTACTAGCCTGTTTAAATCAACAGGATTTTGTATCACAGGAAATTGGGATTTGCCTTTTGACATTTGTTTGGTTCTTTTGAATTTGGTGTGATTTTATTGGTGGCAATATGCAAGACCAGACCAAGTTCTTTTGGGCCACTTGCCACTGGCCAAAAACTTGTGTAGCCATTCTTATCTTACCAATCGAACTGAGTTTGTATTTGACAAAATTGCAAATACCTACCAAAGTGAAAATAACATCCATACTGGTATTTGGCTGATAACGTGTTATTTTCCCTCCCTCCAGAAGTCCCTCAATCTGCATTTGAACAGATAAAAACATTCCAGGACTTATGTACAACTATAATAATGTGACTAGACAACTATAATAATGTCATTGCTATGGCTTCTTGTACTCTACATGGGTCTCATTATCTTTAGTTTATCGCAAAAGTATGACCAATGTTTTGAAAGAACTGTGCCATCCTAATGACAAAAAAATAGGGAATAGCTAGCATACTTATTATAAGTCCATAAAATGAAGGCTACATTAATGATGTTAGTGAATATTAGATTTTTACAAACTCCTTAAAAATCTAATATTGGCAATCCTTAAAAGATTTAACAACAGGAGATTTGTTTAGCTGATAATGTTTTTATTTAAGTTTCCAGACATGTGTCTGACAACTTGGTGATGTGGTAAAAATAATTTTTATCTCCTTAGAACTGTTTTTGTCTCCACCAACTCTTAAAAAGGTTTTTGTGGCTCGTTAGCTAGCTGGCTAAACGAGCTAACAACTAGCTTGTTAGCTTGATTTATTTTCAGACAGTAGGTTTGACGGTGGAAACAGCGTCCTGCTGCTGGGAACAGGCTGAATCAGAGAGGTGTGACTGAATTAAAACTGTGTAATCGAGCTGTTTTATATGACATGTAGTTTCTTGGCCAATCATTAATATAAAAATTCTGTTAGAGCAGCTATAAAAAGAAAAAAAAACCCCAAACTGTCCACTATAGTGCTCATGTTGAAGCTAATGCTAATTTGTTAGCTTATTTTAAGCATTTAGCTTAAATTTGCAACACCAAAACCTTTCCTAAAGGACTGAACATATTGAACCTTAGGCCAGTGACATCGTAGCTTTATATATTGAATGGCTTACAGAAATTGCGAGTTGTAGGCTCTTTATTCAGTTTATTGCCTAAAATTCGGTAAACTGGTATTTTTTTTCTTTATAGTCAAGTTTGTCATACTGTTAAAGGAACTGTAACAGTGTGACACCCATGTAGCCTGCAGAATATTGCGCAGCTGTGCACACAGTTTGTAGTGCAGTAGAATTTCAAACCCGTTTGCATTTTTTCCCCATTCTGTGCCTCCAACTCAGACTCCTGTGTTCATTGATAATCATTTGTGGTGATGGGCATTGCTTGAATTCCATGAATTCTGAATGCAGTATTTCACTCGAACATTCAGTCTGTGAGTGTCTGTGTTCATGTGTGCACTGTTCCATTTCTTTTGTTATTTGCAGGGTTAGTTTATGTTGGATCTGTGGAAGATACAGTAGCTTGCAGTCGCGTGCTGTTTGCCCACGAAAGATTAACAGGGATGGTCGTTGAGCTGATTTGCCCAAATGGAAATGCAACATATTTTATTAAAAATAAACGTATATTTGCATACAGGTTCTAAAAAAGTCTATAAGTATCTTTTGATAGTAATCTCTGGCTTTTTCAAAAAATAATTGTTCTAGCTAATCCAGTTGATGTCGATTGCTTGGTTTGTAACATTGTTCAGTTAGGTAGTACATGTTAAAGTAGCATCCACAGCCACTGGCAGGTTTTTCTAGCAGAACATACGTTGTAATGGAATGATTCCCCTGTCAGTGGTTTTAATATTGTGAGAGTTCATCCATGTGATACTTGGGACACTTCATTTCCTTGTTAACCTCTCAAAAGCTCCTGAGATGAGATGAGACAAATCACTGAAACTGGTGACACTAAAAGGAAATGTGCCCCCTACCAGCTAGTGGGTAACGTGACTTTCTCTATGAACAGTACCTTTAACAGTACAGAAAGTACATCAAGTGTCATCACAGAATCACAAAGTCACAACAAAACTACACTGAAACATGAATACAGTGATGCAAAGTGAGAAAATAACTACAAAGACACAGACAAATAAAATAACTACAAAGTGATTCAAAACCATAAGCTGGGGAAAATGACCATGGGTAGCTAAATTAAGAGAATGTCTACAAAGAGATTTAAAAATGATTTAAAGCGACAACTACAGACAGATCAAATCTATTTTGAAGAGAGTAAATAACTGCAAAGATCAACCAACAAAGACTAAAGGATTACAAAGATATGCAGAGAAAATGATGCAGAATAAACAGATTCAGGGAGATGGAATACTATTCCAAAACAAGACCTACAAAGAAAAATCATGATGACCAATGGCTACAAAATGATATCACCTGTCATCAACATAATCTCAAGAGAGATATTTGCAGGGAGATTTAAAACGATTTAAAAGAAAGAAAACGACTACGCAGAATAACTAAAAACAGAACTGTAGTCTTAATGATTATAAAGAGAGACAAAGACATGCAGAACAACTTCAAAGAGCCATCTCTTCAGCGAGATGCAAAGCAATTTTAAAGATAAAAAATGTCCACAAAAAGAAAATAACTGTCCCTACAAGGAGCCCCAGAACAAACAGATGTGTTGAATGAATAAAATGAGATTCAGACGACTTCAAAGACTGAGAGATGCAAAAAAACAATTACATAAATGGATGTAAAATAACTACAAAAGAGATTGAAAACAATTTCAAAGCAATGACAAAAAGATAGGACAAACTTAAAATCACCAATTACAACGACAGTGAGATGAAAAATAATTTCAGTGATGGAAAATTCCCACAGTGGAATTTAAAATGTGTACAGAGACAAAAGAAACAACCTCAGAGACAAAAGTAAACAGACATTCATAAAACAGTCACGCACTGAGATGTGATGAGTACATGGACACACTGCTTGTAGTCATATTGTTTCTTCGAGTCTCACTGTCTAGTTCTTGTGTCACAAACGGGCTCACAAGCTACTTTAAGTTACAAACAGTAGCGTTTAATTGATATTATTTAGCTTAAATTATTTAATCATCATCATCATTATTAGATGCAGAAAACTTCAAGTTTGCTGTATTTCCATCTGGGTGTAACCTTTGTTGTCAGACATAGGCGTGTAGAGGCTGGAGCTGAGATATGAAAATTTTGGGTTCGGATATTAAACAAGGACATTGTTGATGTTATTGTAATATCATCCTATTTTTGGCTTTCTTCACAGGTTTGAACTGACCTACTTTTTACAGAAAAAGAAGTGCCTGTACCTGTAGTCTTTTTTTTTTCTTTTCTTTTTTTTTCACGATCCCATTAGGATGAGAATGTGCTTTTCTGTGAGTTCAAACTCACAATATGATGCTTTTGATTTGTGCGGTGCATTTATTTATTTTTTTTAATTCAGTATTTTATTGTCCTTCTTTTACGAGGCCCCTTTACTAGATGTGATAAAATTTAAGTGACTTAAGAATGTTTCTCTTTACATACATAAACTAGTGAATGTTAGATATTATCTTTTATTGAAAACGAGGTCAGCGCATTGTAACTCGCAGCTTTTGGCATCTGCACCTAAACACATCGGCATGTTTTTAAACCTGTCAAAGGACACTGATACCTCTCTGTGCATGAGATGTGTCAGTAGGAAAAAAAAATACATGTATCGCTGGTTCATATTGTAGACCAGCATTTTATTTTTTTATTATTTCTTGATATAGTATAAAACATATGAGTGTGTGTGATCTAATTTTTATGCTGTGCTCAAGTTTGAAGTGTGTGTGAGTTAACCATATCTAAATAATACATAGATTTTATTTATTGAAGAAGTTATATGTTGAGACAGTTTAAAAGCATGCGTTAGCTGATGGTGACAAGATGCAGCTGCAGTCTGACCTCAGCAGCTTTTTTTGCTTTCTGGTTATTTCAGAAACATTTCCTCTGTTATTCTCTTTAGAATACGTTGGTATCGTTGCACATTATGTAGATTACATTTTGCATGTGTAACTGCAGCCTCAAATGAATTAGCTGCTACATTTGTGTGACCCTCCAGTGTGTGCTGATTGGAGCTCATAGATGCAGCCTTGCAAGCACTATGCGGACATTCATATTTAATCTTACAAAATGTGCGACCTGATGTGAGCCAGGACTTCAAATTTCTTCTTAACAAAAGGGCTTCACATTTCCTTTTCATCTCCTAAATGTCACATGCAGACATACATAGACGTGTCCAGTTTTGGTCCAGCTTATAGCTTGAACTGTTTAATAGAGAGAAGAAAAAAAAGAAACCTTCACAGGCTGGGGAACAAAGTCACATTTGAGCCGATTGATGTTATGCTGTATCAGCGATACTGACTTGTAGGAAATGCCACACTGCCTCACTGTTATTGCAACAGAATAAACACTATGTCGATGTGATGTGTGTACTTCAAATAACACTTCAGAGCTGACAAACTAAACCAGGTTGGTTTAAATTATTTACATATCTGTTTCTCTCTTCGTGGATCTCTCCGAAGCCCATGTTGAGATTAAGATGACGAGCTTTCATCTGTAGCAATGACATCAAACTGCAGTCTTACTTGTTGTTCTCTCTGCTACATTCTGTGGATAGTAAGTCATGTGTTAGTAAACTCTTTGTACTACAGGAAAAATTGTTCCATATTTGTATTTAATTTTGACTTATTAAAGGTTTTAAGATGCCCTCTATGCAAAGAACTGCCATGTCTCTCAATTTGTTCACGTTCTTCGATTTCCATGGATTCACTTCTACCACATGAGGGCGCTCAATACAAACACATGCACATACAGTATTGTGTCCTTTCAGAGGGTAGGCCAAATTCATGGATCATAGTAATGTCAGGTGATGGACTGAAAACAAATGGCATTTCTGCTGATAAATAATAAATCACATTATCAAAATTTAACTAACTTTCTTCTTTTTTAGAAATAACATTTATAGAGGTTTTAAAGAGAGTTTTGCAAACCTATAAAATACTTTCTTTTAAAATATATACATTTAATGACTTAATCTGATACTGAGTAGGCATAAAAGATATAGACTGTATATAAATGTGGGCAACCAGACAGTTCCCCCAAAGTGTAACCAAAACATCTTGATCACCCCCCTGGAATTTATACTGTATTCCACTTTTGCCATGCTGGCAGATGGGATGCAGTCAAACTAAAATGTTAACATGCACCACATATATTTTTCTGAAAAGATGCATTCTGCCATCTTACATATTTCTTATACTGATATATGTCCAGGAGGCCATTTTTTCATACATTTGGTTCTAATCAATAAGTTACTGTTTTCAAACAGGATTCAGTATCATGGTTAGCTGGAGTCACAGAGAAACTCTTTTCAGGAACTGTACATACAGTAGACACATTGACCAGAAATAAAGTGCTTACTTTCTAAACTTTGCCTTACTACAACTGTCACTTTCAAACTGGACTAGCTGACCTGAGTTAACATGTTTTTGTAAGTTAAACATGGTTATAGCCGACAACTAAAAACAAAGGCTGTGCTTACAGTTTTCTCCTTAAGGCTCTGTCCTCAGATGCTGAAAATCATTTACTAGATGCTCTCCTGCTAGGCAGTAAGCCATCTTCTATGGTGATTGCCCTTTCTGAAAGCAAACCAATGGCCATGACCCTGATTATGAAGGAAGGGGACAGTCTTGTGTAAATGTTGGAAGCAGCTCTACAGCTGTCAACAGATGTCCACAAAACTGACTTGGATAAAAAAGTGGAGGAAGAACACAAGTAGACGTTACTTAAAAATGTACATCAAAATAAATAAATCTTCCTGTCCAAATGATGTCCCAATCATTTTATGTAACTACCCAGACTGCAAAAAATATAAAATATAATATAGAAAATAGAGACATTTAGAGTATTTTTTTTAATATCATATTTAAGCTACTGATGTTAATGGTAACATAACAAGGTATACTATCTTTTTAATTATCATAACTTACTGTTTTTCCACCAGAAAAGTTCTGGTTCTGGAAAAAGTTCTTATTTGTAATAAATATTGCACACAAACAGATCAACCTTTGTTAACCTTTGGAGCATGGGAATCCATACCCATCTCTCTTTTATTTTGCTCTCTACTTTCAGCTTTCTTGCAAGGGTAGGAAATGTTCTGGAAACACAGATGCTGTATGCAGTTGCTTGGAAGAGAAAACAAATCAATTCTGGCCAAAACTTATGGGAGGAGAGAAACAACCTGACTTCATGTTACAAGACCAACCGTTATTGACTGTACAATAGTCTACCTCAGGGTGAAAAAATCACACACACTCGACAAGTTAATTAACTATAAGTTTCAATTACACACATGAGAATGTGTGCAGCCACATTCTAATCATCAATTGCACCTATAACCACTTGATAAATGACTGTAGTGAAATGCATTGATCACCTTGTTACAATGCAGCTTTCTGCTGGGAATACCTCTAGTCCCCTATCACAGTAGACCAATATCACCTGTACACTAAGTCACCTCCATATTTTCTCTGGGAAACTGCTACTTATTTGAGAGTGGTTATGTGTGTGTGTTTCACAACTGCTGTGAGCAACTGTAACTTTTCTATCCCCACGCTACAACCACTGCTGACATTTCCTAGTTCTTTGTGCAGGTAAGTTCTATAGCACAGATTCAGGGTAAAAACAATATTTTTATAGAAGACATTATTTTGTGGTTTTATGAGTTGTACAACCAAGATTCTGCTGAGTACTTGAGTTTTCTTGTTTCTCTGTGCTAACAAGGACTTGACTGGATGCTTCAAACTGAAGTCAGAGTTGGTTTGCTGGTCTACTTCATACAGGGTGGAGGGTCTTGGGGGGAATAACTGCTGATCCAAGCTGGAGAGTGTAGTAAGCCTGTGGCACAGCTGACCGTGTCGTTCAACTGTATGATTTGTCCCTTCTGCAAGAGATACTGGATTGTTTTCCTCCTTAACTTTTATGCATCAAATACCGTAGCTGTTTCCCTTTGATGTTAGTGTTTTGTCTAATAAATTCCATTTTAAAATTCTCACTGGAGCTCATATTTTGCCTACAGCTCAGACTGCTGCTCAGACCTAGACTCTGTGTGTGACATGTTCCAACAGCAGTGGGCTCCCCCAGCCCGACAATGCCACCCTGTCCCACCACAAGAATTACTCAAGAACAGCTCAAAGAACACAACAAAGAGCTACCCTAGAACAATCTAAATCTCACCCCACACACATGTGCCAATGGACAGAAGACAGACATACTGTGCCCATGCCCCAGTGGGTCAGAACACTGGGTGTAATATTAGGCACTGGGCACAAACTTAAATGATTGGGAGCCACTGATGAAGTCATCTCTCTCTTTCCTAGCATGGCTCTGTCTTCTCCATTTGGATCAGTCTTGGGCGTCCTCAGGGCCGAGATCCAATGTCTTTGGTAATTGCGTCCATCCACCACTTCTTCGGTCTTCCTCGCGTTCGGTGGCCTCCAGGGTCGAGTCGGAGGGCTGTTCTTGACACTGAATTCTCCTCGCTACACACGACGTGTCCATACCACCATAGGTAGACATGCTTCCTGCATCTTCTTTTTGATCTGGGCAACTCCGAGTCGTTTTTGAACATCTTGGTTTGTCACATGATCAAGGCAGGTTAAGCCCACCATCCACCTGAGCATCTTCATCTCCATGACGTTGTGGATTTGCTCGTGTTTCTTGGTGGCTGGCCAGCATTCCACTCCACACAGGGCACCCGCCGTATGACTGTCTTGTAGATCTTAGCTTTAAGATGTTCGGGCATCCTCTTATCGCACAGGATGCTGGTGATGCCACTGATGAAGTCATGTACTTTATATTTCTAGGGACTTATCATTTAGCTGATGTCTAAATTTCTGAAAGTGCACTAAGTTATCTGACATCAAGACAAGTGCTGCTAGGACTTCCACAATCAGAAAAGAGGACCTTCTGGTCCTAACAACACAGGCCGATGGCGGAACAGTGTGTCAGTGTGATAACAGTGTGTCAGGGATCTGCTGGAAGCTGTGGTAGCACTTAAGTAGAAAAAGGAGGGAGACTCCATCTTTCTTTTACTGCTGATCATTCAGTGGGAAGTTAAAAAAACAGACGTAATGACTGCAGTGGATCTTTATCTCATCCAAGAGGTTTGAGCTCTAACATCATGTGGTAACTGATATGCCACACAGGCTCCTTGTTACTTCACCCTCAGTGGCTGTTAGCCGATCCCCTGGAACAAATGCAAGCCTAAGGTTTTTCACACATCTGGTAAAGCTCTCAGGGACTTTCCCTGACAGGCTCCTCCTGCTTGTATGATTGAAGATCGAACAGTAAATCATTTTGTTTCAGGGAGCATGGATGGAGATGACATACTTAAACAAATATGTTACATGGTTTATATATTTGAATGGTTTCAAACCAAGGTTATTATAAATAACTGAAACCACACTAAACTAAACACTAAAACAGGATGTTTTAGTGTTTACCACTAAAACAAAAATACTAAAACAACCACAACATTCTAGAGTCAAATGTGAGGCCATCTGTCTGACAGCTAAAGTCTGGCCAAAATTAGGTAATGCGACATGACAGTGATGCCAAGCACATCAGCAAATCTACAACAGAATGAAATGCCGTGCTGGGAGCTGTGCATAAGCTTATTTCCAAAAACATCACACTGTAGAGAGGAGTGCGCCAAAATTCCTCCACAATGATGTGAATGAGTGATGAAGTCATACATAATGAATACTTCAAGTTGTTGCTGATAAAGTTGGTTCTATAAGCTACTGAATCACAGGGTCGTATTAATTCGTAATGAATCATCATAGGGTTAGTGTGACTACATAGTCTTTTTACACATATCTTGATGAATTCATTACATTAGAAAAAATATAAACAGTTCACCTCAATGATCCTGCTTTTCATTATAACATTAATGCTTTCGAGCAATTATTCTTGAACATAACAAGATCTTATAACAAAAATAATAGAACCTGAAGCACATGTCATGGAGCACATTTTCATCTCTGATTTCAAAATTTGAACTACAAATGGAAAATCATTTAAAATAGATGAGATAATAGTGGATACAGTCTAGGCTTCATAGTTAATAAAGAGAGCCTGATGTGCGCCATACCATAGCATTATTATTATGTATTATTGTGTATTATGTGGAAGTGGCCTGGGGCACCTTCTTCCATTACCAGTATAAGGGCAGAGTCTGTAATCACAGAGCACATGCAGTTAGGATCTAAATAATGCCTTCTACAGTCAGTGAGCTAAGCCTGGGCATGTGGTCTAATATGTGGATTAGCACGAGGGATATCCTAGAGAGAGAATTTCCTTTTTATACCCTCATGCATGCTCAGCTGTAAATCCTCATGCCACTGCAAGGGCAGAGTACATGCTTGTTATCAACTCATCTGTGTCATTGTTAAATTATTAGCCGAGGAAACGAAAGGCTTGAAAATTTTACAAATGACACAGTGACTGGTCAGTTGTTTTTTTTTCAATAGAAAGATAAAATATAGTGTTCATTTTTTTTAATTGCTTTCTAGTGAATAAACATATCACAGATATGACACTGTTTGATAGCAGAACATTCTGGCTCAATGAAACATACCACAAACAAATTAAACCAAATTATTATTCTTTTAAATGTTAACCATAAACTTTTGGCTGTATTGAGATTTGGACTGTTTGTTGTCCATGTCCCTGACATGGAATATGACTTTCCTTAAGAATTCCTTATCACCAAACCTGCTGTCCACTCATGGCCATTGATCAGTAGTTGTTGATCAATGGTCATGAGAATTTGCATATTAATGATCAAGGAACTGATCTCCCAGCCCATTGTTCTTTCAGTGGTGCTAGTTTCAGTCATGGCGCAAATATACTGTTTATAAGGTTGGAGAAACCTGCAGTCAGCAGAGACTGAAGAAGTCTCCCACTGAAAACGTTACGTCCAGATGAACAGAATCAACCTTTTGGGATTTATTTACCTGGATGATTGAGCAGCATCAAGACTGCCCAAAATGTGCATTTACTTTTGAGGTAACTACCAGTAAAACTGTTTTTCTGTTTTTCCTCAGGCAGTCATCTTAATGAGTGTCATTGGAATGGCTCCACTCAAAGTTCCAGCTTTGTCTTCCTGACCATTGCAGATTTGTGATTCATCGCCAAGCATCACTTTCATTGCATCATCCACAGTCTGTGATTGCTTCTCTTTAGCCCGCTGTAAGCCTTGTTTTCTTCTGTTCAGGTGTAAGTGCTGGTTTTCGTCTGAGTTTTCTGTATGTAAATTAAATTTCATTCAGTCCATTCTCTACAGTTCTTTCACAATCATTGCCCATTTGTTTTTGTTTGTTGTGCATGTTCTCTTCTCAAGGCATAGTTTTTTGATTTTTCTGTCCTGACTCTTTCATCTCCTTGAATATTTTCCTTTTTCAGTTCAGTTCAATTCAATTCTATTCTATAGCGCTAAATCACAACAGCAGTCCGCTCAAGAAGCTTTATACTATTGTTATAGTATTCGTCATCTTACAATTCGTTTCGCCATCTTACAATGCTGTGATTGCAGCCATTCCCCAACTCTCTGTGAATGGTACTCATGGCCATTGATCAGTGGTCTTTGATCAGTGGGTTTTGGTC
>VUQG01016757.1:60451-77649 GCA_015106755.1 Etia nguti | reverse complement strand
GAGATGATTGGGGGGGGGGGGGGGTGGGTTGGGGGTGGGGGGGGGGGGGGGGGGGGGGGGGGGGGGGGGTCATGTGATGTGTCTGTCTGTGTGCGACATGTCTACTAGCTCTCTCCCTCCCTCTATATTTGCTTCAACCCTATGTGGGGTGAATGTATCTGCTCAGGGTATTTACAGGCAGAGCACACACACACACACACACGTTCATTTTAGGGTAGAAGAAGTTTTGCTTCGTGATAATCTTGGCTGTAACACGTAAGCACAGACTGATCTCTGGACATGCAGATCCATGCCCAGACTGCACGTTCAGGCTTGACATTTCCATAAGCTTTGGAAAAAAAAAAATCAATCATTTTCATACATATGCAAAATATGCAAAATCTGTGTGTTTTCCAATCTAAACAAACACTAGATGTTATATCGCACTGTAGAACAAAGAACATTAACAGAAACTTTGTCTAATCTGCTGTACTAAAGTTGACATTACAAAATCATTAATGCATATTTTCCCCTCCTGCTGCATACTCAGTTACGTCAAGTTCATTTTACATCAAAGGCGACATACAACCATAGAATTAAATTCCCCTTTTTGTCAGTGTAAAGAAGCTTAACTACACATTTAGTACCTGAGTTTCAACAGTATGTATCAGTTTTTATACACGATTATGAAATCCAGCACAACTGTCTTTGGGATTAAATTTTAGGAAATAAATGTGGGTTTTTTTCCCTTTGTTTTTTTTTAATACTGGTAGCTCAGGCGCTGACTTATAGAAGTTTCTTTATAGACCCATTGTGTATCCAGGAACCTTTCTTTTGTTTGATTGTTTATCTGTTAATTAATTACTTTGGTGTAGGATGAATAGCCATAAAGGAGGTATTCTGTAGAGAAAGCTGGAAAAACTAAAAATACATTTTAAAGTTAAAAATTTTGCCCTCCTTCACTTTTTCCAAAGCCGTCCAGTTGACCACCTTAGAGTTTTTGCTGGGCCAGTTTAGGCTCCCGGGCTTTATTTTTGGCACCCCTGCCCTAACCTGTTCTCAGTTTTCAATAACATGTACAACTAGGTGCTTCGATTTTGTTTTAAAGTTTCTCAATAAAGTCAGTACGATTGTAATCTTTGCAGCAGTAGATATTTAAATACTATCATCTCCAAAAGGCCAATTACTCAAATGTTCAGCATTAAGAGTTAGCGAGGTTCTAATTATGTCGCTTTGTTGTCTAGCACATCATCTAGCAATCCAACTAATAGTTTCTTGGTGAAACTGTACCAATAAAGAATCTTACTGGAGCAGAAACTTTCACTGACACCATTACTCCAGCGTCAGATTGTCAGATTCCCACAATGGAATTCTGCTTTGGATACAGTGGCTTATAGGAGCTGATAACCACCCTTTGCAGTTATTGCACTTAACTGGATCCACAGCAGTGTCACAAGACCTGGCAGTAAATGATAACTTGAACCAAACTTAGCAATTCCTTACTTCCTTCTCACACTGACACTGCATAAATTATCTACTGGCCATATTAATCGTTTTTGTGATCTCCAGTCAGGCTAGACCCCCTGAAGTAGCCCCGCATGAGTTTATTATTATTATAATATATAAACCTTTAATCTACTTTTGTGTAATGTTAATTTCATTAAAGACTAGTTAAGCTCACACAGGGTGTAAACAAGATGAGTACAAGCATTACAAGATAAGGGCCAGGTATTTTATCTGCCACTGAGCCTTAGCGTCCACATTTGGTACATTTTTGTGTTCCACAATTTTCTGATTTAAATGTTTCTTTTTGTCTCTTCATTTCTCCATGCTTGTGTGTGTGAGCACAAGAGAGACAGAGAGATTGTGTTATTCCCTGTCCAGCCACACCTTAAAAACAGACTGAGGTCATTTTCCTGGAGAGTGTGTAAATTGAGTTAAAGCTGAACTCTGGTCTTTCCCCCCCGTCTTTCGGTTCAGGCGGTGTTGAATGTTAAGCTGGATGCTTGTGCTTTTAATGTGTGTGTGAACATGGAAATATGCAAGTTAGTCTTTGTTACCCAAAATAGGACAGTGGGATTTCCTTTCCGTTGTCATTTACCATTTGTTTGCATGAATTGAGTGCTCATTTTAGTTTTTACTAAATTTGTTTATGGTGACGTTTTCTCCATTTAAAGATGGGCTTTCCTATGATTTCTTTCTTTTTTTCTTTTTTTTCTTTTTTTAAATGGCACTTTTCTTTTAGAAGTCATGAATCTACTACAGCAATGCCAAAATTATGCTTTTGTGCAAAATTGTGGATTGGATACTTTTTGGCAATTCAGTGTATAAAATATTATTTCCTTATATAGAAAAGAAGAACAGTTGACACTGGTAATATTGGCTCTGACTGCACTCTTATATGTTGACTTTTTAATGTTGTGCTGTTGGATTTCTCTTGTTCTCAAATGTATTTTTCTTATTTTATCTCCCCAGGAGTCAGGTAGCGGGGAGGATGACCGCCGCTCTCAGCCGAGGAGGTAAGATACTGACACACATTGAGCTCTGTGTTAGAGTTGAAAGCATTTGGTTCACTGGACCAGAAATCCACTGGATATGTTCTCAGTCTCAAAAAAAAAAGCCCGTTCATAACACGGGGCCTGTTAGGGTGTTACCCATGACCTCTCACCTGACCTGTCCTGATCTGCACAAACTGAGAGGAAAAAAAGGCTTTTCCCAAACACCCAGATAATAATTAATCATTAAATGTGTCTGATGCTGCAGGACTGCCTTTCTGTACTGCTGTGACTTGAAAAAAGGCTCCTGTACTGTGGCAGCATCACATCACATCCACTGCTGTCCTGTATTACTTAAGAGTTGGAATTCTGGTTCATCCAGTTTCACTCAGCCACACTTGCAACTGGTTTTAGTCCCCTGATAATTGGCTACTTCCTTCCACTGCCCGTTGTTTTTATTTGTTCTGCCACTGAACACTTTAAGTCTCCTCTGTTATGTTTGGCCCTTTAATAATCCTGAAATCACGCACTGAATGAGATAATAAACAGTGGCTTGCAGACAGCCCATTAGAGGGCAGCAGTATCTCTGTGAGTAACTGGCTATGTGGGTCAGGGGAACTGCACTGTTGATCCACGGGTAGATTGCTAACCACTCCCAAAGTCTCGGTGTGTTTGGTCATCGGAGCTCTTCATCATCCAGCTGAGGTTTGTCTGTGTTTGTGCAGCTGCGACTGAAATCTGTGCTTGCTGTGTGCATGTTTGTGTGCACAGAGACAGGTACATGATCGAATATCACTCAGAGTTAGTTCCTAAAATGAATCTTATTATTTTTCTCTCCTTTATTCTTTACACATTTGGATAAATGTGACATTTTTAGTGGAAATCAGGGGTCCTATGATGCATATTGTTTGTATTAACATGCCTACACATATTTTTCAGAGGAGCATATTTTAATAAAGGTGAAGCTGAATGAATAGCCTTACTTTGTCTTGACTTCAAAGTAACCTCGAAGCTCTGTTTTTATTATCATTGTGAAGCTTTGTGATATTGTCCCTCAGGGAACGCCTGTAGTTTTTTTTAATACCTACTTCACTGCTCCAATTACAGGTTTGGTGAGAGTTATAACCAGGGATGTTCTAGGCCAAGATGTTCTATTTGATATAGTAGTTGTTTGACCTCTGAGCTGTTATTAGATGTTAAAACAGATATGCATTTAGTTAAGCTTTATTTGTATTCCTAGGCAGATTATTTGCTCTGGGTTGTAGGTCACTAAAACTGAAAGCGTTAAACTTCTTTTTGGAGCTGATACCAATGCAGGTTTTGTAATACTTGTTTATTGGATACAATCATGACATGATATTATCAGGTACAGGATTATTATTATTATTATTCAGTTCTTGTGTACAAAAAAAATCATGTCCAAAAATTCAGAAACTTCTTATACATGTTCATAAATTAAGAAAAGGATGTGCAAGCTTTTTAGTTTTGTTTTTTGTAGATGTTTCATTTGAAGGCAGCAAAGTATTAAATTCCACTTTCATCAAGTTCAGTGTGAATAGGAGGTGCATCTAATGTTTAAAAACTCCTGTGACCTGTCATTGTTAGCACTGTGTTTAAATTTAATCAGAGTGGAGGTAAGCCCACAGTCTTTGCAGTAGAGTTTTTCAAATAAACACATGCTGCTCTCTTCTATTAAGGTGCACCATCCAACTTTTTATGTAATAGACAATGTTAGGCAAAAAAAACAAAAAACGACCTGTGGTACATCGCAGCGCACCGATACACAAACTCAAGAAGTTTTAAGGTAGATGGAGAAGCTTGCATATAAACTGTATCACAAAAATCAAGTGCAGAAAAAATTGTGGCTTCTGCCAGGATTTTTTTTAATACATGAAAAAAACAAACATTTTGTCTTTGATTTACTTGAAGTGTATCTCACATGGGCTGTATATCCAGCTAGAGGCCTAAGTATTTTCTAACAATTACCAATTAAAGTTTTCTTTAAACCATGTTTTTATGTACAACATGCATATAGCCTATGTGAGACTTTGAGTGAGGGCATTAGTATGTAATAGTCTTCTTCACTGACGCAATGATATGACCGCTTTGTATCTTCTTCAGTTAAATTGTCAAATCTTGTTCACAAATTCAACTTTAAACTAATGAGTTCCACAGTCGCTGATTTCATACATCGGACTAACGGAAAGCCCTCAATCTGCTGCATAAATACACAGTATCTGATATATCCCAGAGAGGTCATGAGAAAGGATATGATGTGTAGGAATAAGAGAGCCTATTCCCAGTATGATTGTTAGTTTGGGCAAAGAATACTGTAATAAAGAAAGAGTTCGTTGAGTTCATTTTCTTTTCTGTCTTTGTTGTTTTGCTTTAAAATCTTTACAGAAATAAGACTGTCTTCAGCATCTGAAATAAAAGTGAGCTCCTGTAAGGGCTGTTTCTAAAATTGGTTCCAAGCTAGATTATTAAATACACCTGCTATGAATCTGTAGAGAGATTCCCCCCCCCCAGCTGTCCATGCCTCCCTCACCCACATTGTCAGATCAGGATTCATTTGATTGTATAAAAATCAGTTTAACTATTAACGAGTGCTAGCCGAGTCTTATTAAAGTCACATTTCTCTGTTTTACTTGAAGGTAAAAGACGAGAATTATTTTTAAAAATAAAGAAATTAGCACACATGTAGGATATAGCAGAAGATAAATAAACTCCTGATGCTATGTGTACATTTTTAATTTCACTGCTTCTTTAAGTTCAAGCTGCAGTGTTGCATATTCACAATTCCAGCAGCCATTCACTAAAGGTGAGCATGTCCACTGAATTCATGTTCCCAAAGTCTCAGAGGTAGGCTGTTCGTTTTCCCCCCTCCCCGCTGCTGACGTCTGTGCCCGCTGTGCCGTACAAGTCAGCAGCTGCAGCAGAGCTCATCTCTGACACAGGTAGTGAGATTCATTCAAACTGGAATAAGGCTTCAGTGAGGCAGCGCGCCTGCCTGCGTAAGCAAGCCCCACTGCAGTGCTGCTGATTAAAGCCAGTGACATCAGCAAGTTGGTGACATCAGCAAAAAGCAGCAACATCACTGGTGGACCATGCAGAGGGGAAATTAGGAGAAAGAGAGTTTATTTATTGTGACTACAATTGGAGAGTATTTCTGATCTCGTATAATCTCATAGTTCTGTAGTCAGAAGAGGGGAAAAGTGGAACAAAGGATTATATGTCTGAATGGGACTCATTTCCATTTGTGCTACATTTACACATTTTTGTTCATTCTGGTGTAATTCAAATATACTGTAGTCATGCTAACAGGCTGATTTATTAGACTTCCTGTTGGTGTGTGATGCTGTGATGCTCATCGCAGATGTTTAACAGTGTACGTGTGCTTCAAAGAAATACTGTAAAGTCCCGGGTGTGCGAATGTATACACAAGGTGAAGCTGCGATCACTAAGGTGACTGTCTGTGTTTGCATGTTTGGAAACATGAGAGCTGAAGAGGAGTGTCTGGTGTTTACATGTAAAAACCACATCCTGGCATTCGACACTTGCTATTGGATGGTGTGAATTTCAGCAGTCAAAGGGGGAGAATAGCCAGGTGGAACTTGAGAGATGAGTTCAACATCTCACACATAAACATGTGGGTTGCTGAGAGTCTATAAATCCCAAAGGTGGGAATGAAAATCCCCGTGACTATTCTTAGCTATCCCTCCAGCACCCTTACAAGAAGATGCCACAGATCTTTCCCTAATCGCTAACACCGGTTAAAGTAAGGAGGGAGATGGTAGTGATTGTGAAGGGGTCGATGTGAGAGGCCAACAGGGAGACGAGAGGGAGAGAGGGAAAGTGGAAAAGTGGCTGTCAGGTTAAGCTGTTATTAGTTGGTGTCTGCCTCTGTCTGCCTCTGCTTAGAAACTGGTAGGTTTTTAGATACCTGTATCATTATCTGTTCTGCTTATAGCTCATATTCTTTATCAGTTCCCTTACTGATATGTTCAGCATAACCACACCTGCTTCATTGTCTCTGAATCTGACCATTGAGCAGGGAAAAAAAAGGCTCACATGTGACTCAGGTGTGCAAAAGTTTCAGATCATTGTCAGTGTGCAACTGCCAGGAATGATAGAAAAATGATGAGATTAGATAAGCAGTCAGATTTCACATCATTGCTTTACAATATAACATGACTTGAGATAAATTTTGGATCAAATTGAATTAAAATGAGTTAAAATGTAATTCATTCAATTGGTAAATGGATCCCATTTCCCATCCCTTCTCCTGCTTTATATATCACTGCTTATTCTTTATGCACTTAATGCTCGACTGTACTGTTACACCATTTATTGTTCATGCTGTGATACATTTAACCACGTGTGACTTAGCAGGCTAATAAATAAACACTTTTCTCTTTGTAAGTATCTCTCAGACGAGGTCAAAATCTATAGCTTCATTGAGCTCATCAGCCCAGTTCATTGGTTGCCTCTCTTGGGTCAGAGACACAGGTCAACCTAAGAGGATAAACACCACACTGCAGTTGTTTATCCCAGGATATAAACTGGCAGTCAGCTGGTGGCCAAATAGTTACCCTTAGTTTGTAATTGAAACCCCAAGGGATCAACAAGCAGCACAACCAAGTCTAAGGTCAAGTTTCTTCTTAGTTCACAGGCAGCCTGACATCTCCTTTCAGGTTTCTCAATCTTTTTTTTTCGGTTGTTGTTGTCGTGCTGTTGCTGGATACACATTCAGTGTCAGGTTATGGATATGAGAACCAGGGGTGTACTGATTTTGAAATACCCCTGTCTAATATAACAGTTGAACCTATCAATCTGCTTTAAAAGCTTTCTACCCTTTATTATTTGTATTTTTTGATGGGTTTGTTACCTTAAGAAGAAGGAAAAATGCATTACTGTTAAAGATTGTACTAGCCTATGAACAGAAAACCATTTCCTCGCAGATGTTATCGTGGAGAAAATGAGAAAATAGTGTGGTGTTGTTAAGGTGCTGATAAGCAGCTGAAAGTAGGGGGGGGGTGCTGTCTTTCTAAAGTAATGCTTTCTGGGATTGCTTGGTAAGTTTTTCAATCAGGCTGTCAGCCAGACACATGGGCACATCCACATAAAACCATTTTAAAAAAATGTTTTAATTATGGAAAGTCTTTATGTAGAGTCTAGCATCCTTATTTGTTATGTTGACACAGCTGGAAATTGTCATTATTTTTTATTCTTACATTTGACATTTTTAAAATATGCGTGTGGCATCATTTTAAAGCAGCCACTTCCTTCTGCGTGTTACGTGGAAAAACATGGTTACCCAGGTACAGTGTGAGGAATTCCAGTGACGTCTCGAGGCTGTTGTAAAGCATTTAGGAATGCCACCGACTGCTATTGTGACAGTTAAACACTTTTATCCGGGTACTTGTGGCTGTCTTTCTTGCACACTTTCACCACGTCTCCAATAGTCCCTCGTAGTCTTCTTCAGACTGCTGTTGTCACGGATTGGACCATGTGTGTCTCCTCCCCCTCAGCAGCAGGATTTACCGCAGCCTGCTGCAGACACATCAAACAGCAGAGCATGGATCAGATGTTCTGAGGCACCTGCTCTGTCACAGGCGCTCTTCAATATGTTAGTGTTTTGTCTCTTTATAATATTAGATTGTTCCGCTCTATTAAGTCTGCCGGTTTAGATCAAATTTTCTAAATCTGCGATAAAAAAAAAAATAAAATAAAATAAAAAAGAAGCACCGTGTAATCATAGAGCAGAGCTTCTGCGCCTTCTCAACTTTTACTTCGCACATCGGCGACTGTCGCCTCCGCGCGCTGCCCGCACTCCCGGAGCAGCGATGCCTCCGGGCGTTGTGACCGCCCCGCGGAGCTCGTCGGACGGCTGCTTCTGCGCCTGCTGCGGGGTGAATATCAGACCGTATTTTACCGAGAACTCCGTGATCTCTCAGGTGGAAATTTATCAGCTGTAAGTTGTCCTTGCTTATAATAACGATAATACTACATGAATTATTATATTGCCTGCAGTGTCATGTTGATGGTCTACTCGAAACTTCAGTATAGAGTTAGTGTGCTCCTGTATGGGCATGTGGTTTTTCTCTTAATGACTTGATGAGAAGGATATGGCAGCACAGCAGCTGAACGAGTGGCTGCAGGAACAGGTTTCCTTCCCATTGCTTTCTTTTTGAGATATCTGCCAGATGCTTTTACTCATCTGCTCGGATGCACTTCTCTCCACCCACCTTTAGCTGTTCCTTAAATGCATCCTGAGGGGGGGCACAGCAGAGCAAGGCACATGATGTACCTTCAGCAGAATCAGGGGATGTGATTATTTTGTCTTCATTGTGCAAGCCAAACACTTGCATTTAATTGGAAATTTATGGCTTGGATGAAGCATGTCAAGATATAATTTGCACAAACACATCATCATTAGCACTTGTGTAAGACATCTGTCTAGTGTTTGCTTGTGTGAGTCTGTGTGCAAGCCCAGCTGTCAGCCTCTGTCCTCTCTGGCATTGGATTGTCTGTGAGATATTCTTGGTCTGCCTGCAGCACAGTGCATCAACAGAAGGACTTATTTGTCAGCATTTTCAGTGATTCCAATGCATTCACTTCTTGATTTTTGTTGCTCAATGGCTTTTTTCAATTTAAAAGTTCAACTAGGATGCAGTATGCTTGCTCAGATATTTGTCCAGTGTTCTGTACATCATGTCATGAAGAAAAGTGGGTGTGTGCAAGTCAGCGTGGATGTCAGAGATTCCTAACATCCATTTTTTCTAACTTGGAAACTTGCATCAAAGTTTGCTTAGTTTGCCATAATTGTCACTTCAGTAATGACTGCTGTCCATTGCAGGTTTATCCTCCTTTGCCTTTGTTCCTTTCCTCCCGCATCATCACAGCAGACAACAACAACATGACTTCCTGTCTTTGACGGTCTTTCCTTAGCTCAAGCCTATATTTATCCTTGCTGCCCAGATGGAGTGACAAATTAGTCAGCGATCGCTGGTGTTACTGGTGGTTTTGCTTTTACTCATCGTCACAAAACAATGAGACTTTGTCTTTCCTGCTCGTAATGTGAGGGACAAAGCCAGACCAACATAACTCATTAATTCACATAAAACTATGAAAAATGCTTGTCATAAATTTCCATCAGCCAAAATAATGTTGTTTGAAGTCTGTGCAACAGTCCAAGATAGTGGGTGTACTATTGCAAGTGATAGAGAGGGGCTCAAAATCCTCACCTTTTGAGAAGCTGCAAATGAGAATTTTTATTGAAAATGTCTGAAAATAACAAAGTGTCAAAAGTTCTGCTCTTTGCGCTTTCTGTCAGTGGACCTTGGAGAAACTTAACAAAAAGTCAGTAAAAGCTGTAAAGCCTTCCAAGGATACGTTTTGTGAACGATGTGTGGGTGGATTTCGCTCACCGTTCAATCTTTTCTGTCTTTATGCAGCATCAGTGAAAGTTTCCTGACCGTTAAGGGGGCTGCTCTGTTCTTGCCTCGAGGAAATGGCTCCTCTTCTTCGTCTGCCTCCCGTTTCTCTCAGCTGCGCAGCAAACATGCAGGTGAGGTGAACGTTCCTCCTCAACAGCCACCGACTGTTTAACTGTTTAACTTTTGCTAATCTTGCCTCATGTATGCGTTACTCTCATTACTCGTTACCAGGAGATATCCAGCAGCACCTACAGACAATGTTTACTCTCCTCAGACCAGAGGACAACATCAAACTGGTGGGTACCAGTAAAAACACAAATAAAAGTCAGTCTCACTGATTTTATTTAACTGTCGAGTCACAAACTGTGTTTTTTCCTTTTCTAGGCGGTTCGTTTGGAGAGCGCACATGCTCAGGTCACCCGCTACATGGTGGTGGTCTCAACCAACGGTCGGCAGGACACAGAGGAGAGCGTGGTGCTAGGAATGGATTTTAGTCCTGTAGACGGGTGAGAGTGACACACAAGATTTTAGGTACCTTCTGGTTTCGGTGTTCTGGTTAAAGGTATAACATGAAAACTGTTTTCCCCACTCAGCTCGTGTTCTGTAGGGCTGGTTTTGCCCCTGTGGAGTGACACCTTAATACATCTAGATGGAGATGGGTAAGCAAATTCTTCTAGAGGACACGTTAAACATGAGATATCTAAGATTTTTAACTCACTCCTCTTCACTATACTTCCTCTGTTCCTGTTCACAGGGGTTTCAGTGTATCAACTGACAACAGGGTGCATGTATTCAAGCCTGTTTCTGTGCAAGCCATGTGGTGAGTCATACTGGATAATTAGTACAGCTGTGGATATTTTTATTGTTCGCTGGTTTCTGTTCTTTCCCATTTTATTGAGAAGTCATTTTTTTCCTCCCAGGTCAGCCCTCCAGTCACTCCATAAAGCCTGCGAGGTGGCCCGTAGTCATAACTACTTCCCGGGCAGCTTGTTCCTCACCTGGGTCAGCTACTATCAGAGCCGGGTCTCTTCCGACCAGGCCCGCATCAACGAGTGGAACGCCATGCAGGATGTGCAGTCGCACCGTGCCGACTCTCCCGTTCTCTTCTCCGACGTGTAAGCAGCCAAGTGATGTTTGTTCTCTATGTGGAAAACAGATAGACATGAACTTATTTCATATATTCTTCCACCGTTATAATGTTTCTTCAGACCTACAGAAAGAGAGCTGACTGAGCGTCAGATCAAAGCCAGTTTGCGGGAAATCATGATGCAGAAAGATCTCGAGAATGTCACCTGCAAGGAGGTGAGTCAGCTTCAAGTATCTCCCAGTTAAAGAAAATGTTTGGAAAATGCCATGCTATTTTTTTTTCCCATTGGTGTGTGACTTTACATTTTGCCTGCACGTGTCTCTCTCCGTCCTGGGTGTGTTCTGTAGATCCGAACAGAGCTGGAAATGCACATGACATGCAATCTACGAGAGTTCAAGGAGTTCATCGACAATGAGATGATTGTAATTCTAGGCCAGATGGACAGTCCTACGGAGATCTTTGACCACGTCTTCTTGGTGGGTTGACCTCTGAAACACCTCTATTGCTTTTAGCAGCAGAGAATATAAAATGTGTCTGATCTCCCACGCCTGTACCCTGGGTGTGATTCTCACAAAGTGCAAGATAGTCTTGTGTAATTTTAAATTCAGCACAATTTTAAGGTACTTTGCTGTTGTTTGGTTTGGAGTACTCACTGTATGTCTACCATTTCTTGCCACTGGAATTCAGCATTATGAATAGCTTTATTGGAAGGTGCTGAACAAGTCTGAGGATTGCTTTTTGCTTCCTGCAGGGATCTGAGTGGAATGCATCCAATCTTGACGAGTTACAGAACTGTGGGTAAGGACGGACGGGGGAAAAACCCAAAACAACAAAACTCACTGTTCTGAATTAAAAAAACTAAAATTTTCTTTATTAGATGAAATTAAATATTAAAATAATATTCATCCTGTTATACCAACAAGTTCAGTTTTATAAATCAGTACATACCTACGTACTCCTCTCTCATCTAAGCTCATCTTTCCTCTCGTTCATGTCTCTCTGTCACTCAGAGTTCATTACATCCTGAATGTAACGAGGGAGATTGATAACTTCTTTCCCGGTGTGTTTGAGTACCACAACATCCGTGTGTATGATGAGGAGGCCACTGACCTGCTGGCCTATTGGAATGACACCTACAAGTTTATATCTAGAGCCAAGTGAGTTTGAGATGTTTCATCTTCTCTTTTTTTTTCTGCGAGGAATGAGATCTATCCACAGTGGCAATCATTCTTAATATCTACCCTAGGAAATCTGGGTCCAAGTGCCTGGTGCACTGTAAAATGGGGATCAGCCGGTCTGCGGCCACAGTGATAGCATATGCCATGAAGGAGTACGGCTGGGATTTGAAAAAAGCCTTTGATTATGTCAAGGAGCGTCGAACTGTTACCAAACCCAACCCCTCTTTTATGAGACAGCTGGAGGAGTATCAGGGAATACTCATGGCCAGGTACACACACACAAACACAGACGTTATCCATGGTAATGTAAATATTGATACTGGCAGAAAGAAGTGCATTATCAAAATCTTATAAAACAATGTAAAAAAACAAAAATATTCCTCTGTCAATTTCATGCAAAAAATTCTGAGAAGTGACATGTTGCTTCATTTTCACTTTCTTCTGCAGCAAGCAAAGGCACAACAAACTGTGGCGTTCTCACTCTGATAGCGATCTGTCTGAACACCACGAGCCACTCTCCAAATCCTACGCACAGCCTCACAGCCTGGGCCGCTCAGATCCCCACAACCAAGCCAGCAACATAGCTGGTCCCTCGGTAAAAGAACTGCTGGAATCACTGGGAAGTTCTGCTGGCAGCAAAGCAACACACTCCACTAGTCAGCCAGATACAGGCATCCATTCCCATCAGCTTAGCTCTTCTTCCTTTAAAGGTGTGGCAGCTCAATCAGGTCATGCTGAAGCATCTCGTTCTGCTGTAGGTCGGAGCAGCCGGCAGGACCGTCCTTGTTCTGACTTCACAGCTGCTTCTGTGTCTCTCTTATCTCCTCCACTCACCAATGGCGTATATGACTCTGGGAATCGGCCCACGTTACCTCCTGTCTCTCAACCAAGGGCCGCCACTGTGGTGCCTGAGCCTCCAAAGACCGACAAAGTGACTGTTGCACAAAGTGTTTTGGTGGGCCAGCCTCATCCACCTCCCTCCCTTCACCACCTCCCCCACTGTCCTGCTCCATCTCCAAATCTAACTGATGGAGTTCTAAAGCCACAGGTGTTGTCCTGCTCTCCACCTGTGATAAAAACAGTGCTTGTGTCAGTGCCTGAGCCTACCGCAACACAAACCCCAAGCACAAAGCAGGCTGGACCCGACTGCCTCTCTGCCCCAGCGCTTGTCAAAAAACCAGACTGTGCCCAACAGACATATAGCTCATCTTTGGACAGTTTGGCAGCCCAGCATCCCTCCACTAATGATTTTATCACTTATCCTAGTGCCATTCCACATGAAAATGTGTTGGTGTTTGGCCACAGTGCAGACCACATCAACTTTTTCAGTGCCAGGGAAAAATTTAAGGGGATGAGTCAAGATGGGAAAACTCACTGTACTGCAGCGCAGCAGTCGCACCAGCTGAAGAGTTGTGGCAAAGAAAACCAGCCACCACTGCAGGAGGTCTCCACCAGTGAGGGGAAGGATGAAGGGAAAAGAAAGGTAAACAATGCTTGTAGCAAACTTTCCCAGACAACTCTAAACATTTCCAGATTTGGGTCGCATATAGTCTCCACCCGTGCTCTGACAGTGGGCTCGGGTTGGCTGTGTATAATGTAGCCACTGGTATGGATGTTATGATCTGTTTCCAGGCTGCTCTTGTGTGAGATGCTCAGTGAAATGTAAAATAAAACAACGAAATATTTTTAGATATATATTTAAGATACTTGGAACTGAACTGAATCCATAACATTTACTGTCAATCTTTCCAGATTTATTCAGAATGCTTTTTGGTTCTTATGCTATGTTGCGCCACCTGGTGGCACATCTGTCACAAATACATTGTGATTGTAGCAATGCTTTCATTGTGCATTTAAATTAATGGTCTTTTATATTATATCTGGGTTTTTTTTGTTGTTTTTGTATTTTTTTAGGAAATGCCAGTGCAGGTCACAGGCCTGAAGCCCAAAGAGACTTCACCTCTCGGCTCTCATAGCCAGACTGAACCTCAAGGTCCCCAGGATCAGGATGTGAGGAAGTTGAAGCAGGAAATTGAAGATAGTGATGTTCTGTCGCACAAGGAATCTGGGGATGTACAAACAGAACTGAAAGAGGAGGAAGAGGAGGCCCCTGCTTGTCTTTACAGTGACTGGACACGAGGGTCGGTGCGACGTGTTACGCAACAGCTGGAGCAAAGAATGAAACAGGAGCACGAGATCCCTCCTCTCTCCTCTTCACCGCCTTCTCTCTCTGGCAGTACCTCCAACTCTCACCGGCGTCCACACAGCATCCATTGTGCAACGTTGTCTACTTCCCAGGATGCGTCTGTTTGCACACAGGCGTCTGCAGTTCGCACGGTGCACAAGGAGCAGGGAAAGGAAGATGGGAAGTCTGGACCGGCTGAAAGTGAGTGTGCTCATGCTGCAATGGGGCCCCTTGAGGATAACGAAAAAAGCACAAAAGGACAGAAACTCCGGCTTGCTGAAACTAGATTGCTCTCTACCTCTTCTCCTTTCCACCACTCTCCCAATTCTCCCTTTGCCTCTGTGAACTTCTTGTGTCTGGAGGGCGTCACCGAGCTCGAGTCGGGCACAGACTGGGATTGTCCCACAGAAGGACCCCACAGTGACATTTTCAAGAGGGAGACATGGGAGACTTTGTGTGAGCTGGGTGCCTTCCTGCAGCAGGTGAGCATGGCTGGAAAGTGCAAGGCAAGGTGTGTGGGTCAGGCGCAGAAGCGAGGTAGCAGTATCCAGAAGAGGGTTCAAGAGGTGGAAGCCAGGATTCGTCAGGCAGGGCTGACCCCTCCATCCATGATGAAGCGCTCAGCCTCCCTGGCTAAACTGGGCTGCTTGGAGCTGCTCGCCAATGAGTTGAGTGACTGGGAGCTTAGCCGCTCCACTGTAGCTTCACCCTCGTCACAACACCCACTCCACTCAGCCAGCGACGAATCCAAGAAGCAGCGGGTCCACAACTCTCCTTCCTCCGCTGTCCAGCAGCCAGAGATTCTTGAGGCAACCACTCAGAGGCTTCCTAAAGCTGGAGAAACCTCCTCAGCAGTCTCTGCACCATCAAATCCGAATCCTCAGACGGGAAAGCCCTTAAACTTTGACCTGGAATCTCTGCACTCGCCTGGGCCAACACTTCTGACAACAAGGCAGCAATACGGAAGGACTCACCCGCTGAGGCGGCTTAAGAAGAGAACTGTTAGCACCCTTTACCACACCATGTAACCCTCAGCAGTTGTGCATCTGTGTACGTGTGCATGAGAGAAAGAGAGAGATAACGTGCCCGTCAGAAACGAAAATCAAGTGCATATTTTGGATTTATTCAGCAAAACAAGCCGACGCCTCTTGCCTTAAGGGATGTGTTTAGTGATTTCTTTTTCCCCTCCTCTGTAAAAAAAAAAAAAATCTGTGATATGTGAATCTGGTCTCGGCACAGGAAAAGCGGCAAGGCTACGACGGTCCCAGTTAACTGAGACTGAAATAAAACACTTTGAGAAGATAAAACAATCAAAAAAAAGTCCTCCAGAGAGATGGACATGGGTCACATGTTTGAAATGTTAATAACGCCCGAGCGTGCACATACTCACTCATCACATTGTTGCTGGTTTTTCCTTTAGTCGACTTGATATTTTTGGCTGTCAAACGTGATGTTAGCTGGAATGTAGCCTCTGTTTCCCCTCTTCTCGTGCTTTCACGTCTCTTCATAAAAATGTGCCATTTATGCTGGGGAAAATGGTCCCTCTTGTATAATCTGGTAAATATGTTGGCATTAAAAAAAAAAAAAGGAGGAAAGAAAATAAAAATAAATAAATGGATCACACCAACACCTACTTGTCAAACAGGCTGATTTGGTCCTGAAGATAAAATTCGTTGGACAGAGACTCTTCGTCGCGACAGAATAATTCCAGTGAAAGTCAGTCGTGAAGCTCTGACTCTTCCCTCAGTGTAAGCTGCGTATGCAGGTTTTCACCAGTTTATTTGAGCATAATGAAAAGAGAAGAGGCCTGCTTTTTGTTTAGTTTATTTTAACTACACAATACCTCAGTAAGTCAACCAAATCTGACCTGCACAAACATCCGACTTCGCGGTTCCTGGAATGTACTTGTCAATCAGAAACACGTTTGACTTCATCACTCAGTAAACTGTCTCTCCTCACACTTCAGATGCCACTCAAACTAGAGTTTTGTTTTTGTTTATGTTTAACTGTGTGAGAGAGAGTAGGTCAGGGTGCTGGGATTTAAAGGCAGAGTGTATATTTGTGAGTTTTCAGCTATGTTCTCTTTGGGGATGTAAAGGCTGTATATTGTGACTGTTGATATTTTAGGATCTCCCTGTTTTTTTTGTTTGTTTGGGGTTTTATTAGATCTGGTTTGTGTCTGTATGAGCGAGACTGTGTAGCACAACTTTAACAAGTGGGAGTGCACTTTTTATTTTATTTTAATGGATCTTTATGTCTTTTGTAAACTTTTTAGGAGCGTGCCTGTGACTGGCAAGTGAAGCTTCTCTGCAGCCTATCAGAAATGTCTGTACAGAGACGTGTGTCATACATGCACTTTACTCCCTTTTTAATTTTAAATGTGGCTTTTTTTCTTCTTTTTTTTTTAAAGTGTTTTGCTACTTTGGGGGAGCATGCTTATGTAGTAGGAACTGTTGGGTATGTGTGTATTGTCTGTGTAAATATTATTTTATATCACGTGCTTTAACTGTGACCATTAAACAATGGAAATTAAGAGTCAGGCTTACTGTGATTCTTTCGCTCACTCTTTCTTAATAAACAAACTAATTAGCTTGGTTTCATTCTGCATACATTCACAGTAAATGTTTTTAAACTCTTCCTGTTTTTCTCTTGGTCAGGTACACCGTTCAGCATAGTGATATTTTTGCTTCTTGTCTTCTCTCTGACTTTGAAACCTGCACTTAGGTTTTTGAATATGTGCTGTGTGGGTACAAACTTATTGTAATGTTCAAGAAGTCACTTTGAGATGATTTGAGCTTTTTTTTTTTTTTTTTTTAATTTTTTATTTTTTTTTTG
>VUQG01016757.1:37373-60431 GCA_015106755.1 Etia nguti | reverse complement strand
TCTTTTTTTGTTGTTTTTGTTTTTTTTTTTTTTTTTTTTTAAATGTCTTATTATCCTGCTGGAAGCAGCTATCAGAAGATGGGTCATAAATGAATGAACCTGGCAACAGTACGGTAGGTAGGCTGTGGTGTTTAAACAATGCTAAGTTGGTACTAAAGGGTCCAAAGTGTTCCAAGAACATATCCCCCGCACTATTACACCACCAGCAGGCTGAGTCAGTTTTACGAGGTAGGTTGGATTCATGCTTCCATGCTGTCTATGCCTCATTCTGAACCTACCATCCAAATGTTGCTGCAGAAATCAAGAAAATCAGACCAGGTGACATTTTTCTAATTTTTCTAAGGAACAGGAGTATCTAACAAAGTCGCTGATGAGTCGATATTTCACTTTGTTAAACTTAAATGATGACTGTTGGACAGTTCAGTGTTTTGAAGGGTTTCCTAAATGAAACATAGAAAGCAAAAACAGTAACTTAAAGATTTTTTTTTTTAAATTACCGACATGTTTGGTATTTACAGTCAGAGGTAAAGTTAATGTATTTTAAATGTATAGCCCTTGAAAAAGGATATTTTGGTCTTTTTTTTTTGTCATTCTAGGTTTTTATTAGTCAAATATTTGGCTGTTACTGTGAGCAAATTTCACACTTTGGCTCCACAGTAACAAATAAAAAGTCACAGGCAGGACCTAAAACCAGTAACGTATTCTGGTTACCATCACATATAGATCTTCACACCATAAGCACAAACATGATGCCGTGTTAAATTAACAGAGTGGAAAGAAATCATTCCTCTGATGTTCTCTTTTTTTCTTTATGAAAGTCCTGACACCAGAGTGCAGAAGGATTCATCTTTCTGTTTTCTGAGTTGGAGCGGAAATCTTTATCTCTTTTGTGACTGTAACAAAGAAAGACAGCCGGAGCCGCAGAGTGCACTTCGGGTATCCAGGTGTGCTGAGAGTGCAATAAAACCAGAGAACCAACTTCCCCTTTGTCTGTCCTCAGCTACCAGCTAGTACAACAGGTGCAAAAATCTGTTAACTGTAGCTGACTGGTGTCTAAAAGGTCAAAGGTCACCTTCATTAACGCTGAGTACCATTAGAGGTAAAAGGAAGCCACGGATGAGGGCTTTTTGGTTATCAGGTAATAAAGGCTTTGATTAATAAACTAAATAAATAAAATGCAGACAAGACTGTGTCGGTCAAGTTTTATTTGTTTTGAATCAGTGGTCAACCGCAGTGCAATTAAAAATAATCTTCGTTTGTACAATAACTCCCCAAATAACTTCCCGGAAGTGTTTCACAGTGGCTGCCGAACATTTAGACTTGTTAATGGAAGAACTTTAAAGGCAGCTTTGGAGACCAGCTCAGCTGAGCGGTGTGCTCATTTACCAGTTTAACTCATATTCGTCTATCACAAGCAGTGACCCCGGGAACGCGCTCCCCCACTTGTCAAAGGCGCGCCTGTTCCAAAATAGACGGCACCCACCCTGCACCCATCCACCCACACCCTCCCCCTTCTCTCTCTCCTGCTCTGCCCCGGTATCTCCCCTCTGTCTCTCCCTGCCGAAGAGCGTATCGCAGTTTTCCAGCTCTCCCCTCACTAAAAGTCCGCACCGACTCCGGGACAGCGGTTCGCAGGGAATATAATCCAAAAGGAATAAAGGCAGCAGAGGGAGAGGGAGGAGGAGGAGGAGTAGCAGTCCATACGACATAAACCGTGACCGTTATCCAGGGAAGAGGGGTCTCCCCAAAACCTGAGGTGAGCCTGTGTTTCCTAATATGTGTGTCGGTGTCTGTGCTGCAGTGGGGCGAGAGGTGCGTCAGCTTCTTTACTGCGCAGCTGGAGAGGAGAGGAGCGCGTCCTTACATTTGGAAACCCCGAAAACACAGCCGGGACGTTGTGACTGTGCACTTTTATGCCTCTGGCACCTGATCTTAAGTTGTGCATGCTGTGGCAGCTGCGGGATACTTTAAGGAGTACTTTGTACATAACTACTACCCCCACCACATCTTCCTCCTGCGCCCCTGCCAGTCTCTGTTCCCGTGTTTTATGCGTTTTTGTGCAGGCTGTGCGCAGTGACAGATCAGATTTACAGTCAGCTCATTAGCGATAAAACGACACAGGGTGCGGGCCCTTCTTTCTGGGACTATTTGGGATCAGGTGGGAGGAGCGGCCGGCCCGGGTAGGACAGTGCAGTTTGTCATGTCTATATTAGGAAAGTGGCAGTGTCATTCTTTCGCTGTCTAGATTCTCCAGGGCTGTGCCATGCGCGACAGAGCAGACCCATCTCATTAACCTGAGGCGGAATTAATAGCAAGAGGTTTTTCACATGGCTAAATTAGATGCTAAAATCTACTTTGCATTAGTAGACCAGGAGAACGTCGTTATGTCATCATTAACAGTCTTTTTTTGACACCCTAGTGTGTGTATATATCTCTATGTCTGTCTATCTATCTATCTATCTATCTATCTCTGTCTCTGTCTCTCTCTCTCTCTCTCTCTCTCTCTCTCTCTCTCTCTCTCTATATATATATATATATATATATATATATATATATATATATATATATATAAAGGAGGTGTTAAATGCCCCACTGTTGGCCCTGCTGAAGAGGTCTCTTCGATGTGTTCCATGTTTCATGGAGGTTCCAGGAGCTTCTTTCCCCTCATAAGTCAACTTTGGGGCTGATAGTGTTATATTCTACTGTGAAAGTCAGACAGCATTATTGACAAAGGTTTTTATCTGAATAGTGAAAAGTCTAATGCTTAGAGTTTAATGCAATCCTGCGTACACACGGAGTCACTGCATTAGCCAGATCTCTTAGGGGGCCCATACAGACCTACTTTTAGACTAGGGCTTTCAGTTTTAGCCTTATGTAAGCCAGTGGAGTCTGCAAGTATGTTAGGTGTGTTTGAATCGGCATATTCTCAAAGGGGTTGTGTGACTGAAGTGCTGGGCCGTGACACTGTATCTGTCAAGTACTCTCCCCCTCCCACCTTTTATCTGTTCTCTGTGTCTTAGTGTTTGTCTTTGATGTTTGGCTGCCACATAGTGTTTGGTGGGACAATCACCTATTAATATCTGCAGTAATGGCAAGGACTGTTACAGAATATCCCCCGTGTTTTGGAGGATTACAGTCCGGCTGGCCTTTTGCCTGCGACAGCCACAGGATAGCAAGCTGTCACTCAACGAACGGCCTAAGATCAAATTACAGAATTCATCATCGTTTATAGGAGAAAAAAGTCACATTGTTTGAAGCAATTAAAATGTTTATTAAGAAATAAGCAACACTGACGTTAGTATTGATCATTGTACAGCGTGATTAGACTATAATGAGTTGGTGTCACCTAAAAAAGCATGCAAACTCAGTACAACTAATATAAATAATAAATAAGTCATGAACTTTGTGCACTGTGGCAAAATAAGTGAGCTCTTCTTAATTTTAGGTTCAATGTACTTAATAGAATTTTCTTTTAAACTAGAAGCTAAGAAATTTTCATCTTGAAAATAATGGTATCCACATACAGCAACAGCACAGAGTTTTTTTACTAACCACTGTGAGAAATCCATCCATGTTCTTAACTGCGTATCCAGTTCAGGAGTGCACCCCGGACAGGTCACCAGTCAAATACCAATGCTAACACAGAGAGACAATCATTCACACTCACATTCACACCTTAGGCACATTTAGAATCATTAATCACCCTAACACATATGTCTTTGGACTGTGAGAGAAAGCCAGAGTACCCGGAGAGAAGCCATGAAAGCACAAGGAGAACATGAAAACTCCACCTCAAAAGTTCAAACTCAGAACCTTCTCACTGTGAGGCGGCAGTCAGAAAATCAAGTTCTCATTTTTAAATGAAACAGTGCAGAAAATTTACTGTTGGTAAATAGAAATATGATATTATTAAGTCTGTTAAGTTTGCAGTTTAGTGTGAAAGAACCTCAAGTTTACTGCCTAACAGTAATTATGATAAAGTGAGTGTGATACAAAAAACTGCTTACACAGTCTGCTGTGTCATAGACTGTAAGAGCAGGTTATACCAGTCCAGGTGGCCAGTCTATCGCAGGACATGTCAAAGAACGAACTTTTAATCTAGCCATTCTGCACCTGCTTCATGTTGTAAAAAAATAATGCTTTATATAACTTTTGACTCGCCTGTATTATTGTTTGATCTGCAAATACCTTTAATGAATAAAATGAATACCAAAAAGAGGTTAATTAGTCATTTTCAACTTTCAAAACAGCAAAAACTGCCTAAACATATTACAGTAGTAACTGAGCATTAAATAAGCAGTTATATAAACACTTACACCCACAGATTAAAAGCACAGACTGAGGCGTGTGCTTCACTGTAATTAACACATTTCTTTGTTGTTGAAAGTCTCCTTTTGTGACACATCATTCCAAATGAAATCCTCTGAAATCATTTATGTACAGCAGATACATTAAATTCCTCGGATATCTCTTTATTTTTTCATCCTCTCCTTCCTTTTGTCTAAACTTTCGCTGCCGTTCTCTGGGGTCTCTAATTCTTCTTCATTTCTTTCCTGTCTGCCCTCTACTTTCCTCAGCCATGAGTCGCAGCATCGTGCGGCAGAGCAAGTTTCGTCACGTCTTCGGCCAGGCGGTAAAGGCTGAGCAAGGTTACGATGACATTCGTGTGTCCAAGGTGACATGGGACAGCTCCTTCTGCGCCGTCAATCCAAAGTTCTTGGCAGTCATCGTTGAATCCAGCGGAGGAGGAGCATTTCTGGTCCTGCCCCTTTCTAAGGTCAGTAAAGGTCAGAGGGTTGGAGGGATTCAAATGTAACACTCAAATATCTGACATGTTTTTAGCTTTTTCGCTCTTGAATCAATTCTCAGTCAACCAGCGTTCCAATAAATCACAATAAAAATGAATAGCGCCTCATTTGTTTCTCCGTGTGATGTAGAGTGTATTGGAGTCTATTAGAGTGTAAATGAAAGTGTGACTGTAATAAGCTCTGTTCTGGGAAAAAGGATTTCTAGGAACATTGACAGCATGGCTCTACATGTCTCATGCTGATCTGCAGGAGTATCTAAATGACTGACATTAAATCATATACAGATATTCATGATCTACATTAGATGAACTCTGGCTGATCATCTGGCTTTTTCTTTCTATTTATATCGAGCTATTTATGGTCTTTGAGAGGTGTTTGTGTGCGTGTTGCGAGCAGATATGCTTTTATTCCGTGTTTGTCTGTGTTTTGAGAGAAACAGTAGCACTCTGAAACTGACTTGCTTTCAGCATGAGGTTGCAGACAGCGGACTGTTTTTGCTCTATAAGAGGAAGAAAAGAAAAAGAAAGTGCATATTTGGGTTTTTTCTGGATGTCGGTGTATGTGAATTGGCATTGTTAAGTGAGGGCACTTCTTAAATCAGTGTGGACACTTTGTTTTTTCTGTGTGTTGTTTTTCCTAAAGTTTGAGTACAAAATTGTTACAGCAGGAAATCAAGCCATCCAATAAACAGTATCCTTAAAGAAGAACACTCAGAATTAGACCTTAAAAAACAGCAGAAACAGCAAACTGCAAACAGCTTATACACTCGGTTTTCATTTCTCAATATTGCTGAAGCAGAGTGATCAGAGGTGGACTTTCATTCATGAGTGTTTGTCTCAGTAAAAGACTCTCTGGTAGTATTTAGCTTTCGCTAGGAGCTGAAGTGTTGCTTATACACAACAAGGTTTTTGGCAAATTCCTTTGTCCTGTGGTCCAGTAATTGCTTTGAAATACACAGAAAAGTCAGTGTTTGATCCTGCAATTCATAAGAAATCAGCTGCTTTTCTTAGACGTGATGCTAACAGTGCAATAGCCTGGTGACAACACTGATTTAAAGCTGACACTAGAAATGTAGTTAACTTGTGTGACTATTTTACTGGGGATGGTAAAAGTGATCCAGTGATCCGGATATTGGTTAGTGAAATGTGTTTAATTCATTTTCAGAGCTAAGGTGGATAAATCTGTTTGGATTTTAGTTCAGCGTGATGTAACATCCACCTCTGATTTACATTTAATGTGGTGACAGTTCACGCTGGAGCTCAGCAAATTTCACACTGTTGTAATAAGACTGCAGAAATTAAGCTGACCTACCCTGAGAAAGATTAGTATTTCAGCTTGACTAAAAAAGGTTAAGTGACCAGTTTTTACATTTCTGAGATTTAAAAAAAAGAAAAAAACAGTATGTGGATGTAATAAGGTCATCCCCGCTGGGATTCATCAGCATCTCAGAGGTGCTAATTAATGAAAAAGAGCAGCAGGACACAAAGCAATGCAGAGTTTTTTTGAGGCACTGAGGAATGGACATGATTATTTACTGGAGTCACGGTGAACAGACGCGCTATTAATACACACCAATGTGCTCTCCATCCTCCTCTTCCCCCCACTGGGTCTCCAACGGGCCACACGAAAAACTCCCCTTTCAACGCCTCGTCACTCCGCTATAAATACACCTCTCTTTGAGTGTGACTGAGTGTGTGTCAGGACGGAGTTATATCTAAAAGCTGATACACATGTTCACATGATAGGAACCACGAGAACAGGAAAACATGGAGTCATTGTGTGGTTGGGGGGCTGGGGGGGGGCTGCATCGTCTTAAAACATCTGGTTTTGAGACAAATTTCAAAAGGTTCTTGGTGCCACAGTTGGTTCACATAAGATCACAAATACACCTTTGAGAAAAATATTTGATGGTATTAAATATGTTTTCTCAAACGGTTGCCCATTTCCTATCCATATTAGCTTAAAAGCAGGCTATGTGCTAAATGTTTGTTCTTGAGCCTGTAAATAGGAGCTCTCCAAATATATCCAACTAAATCTCAGTCATATACAGTCATCTGAAGAATAAAGTACACCCTATTTCAATTCTAAGGGTTTATGTATCAGGAAATAGACCTGAACAAAAATCACCTGGCCCATCACAGCTCTTGATCTCACATATGACATCTACTTATTCATGAAAACTTCCACTGAGGAAGATGGTGAAAATCTGGAGAACAGCTATTAATACGGACCTCATGGTAATACCCACTATGTCCGAGATCAAGAATGAACTTTTAATCTAATTATTCCAGGACTGTTTCACATTGAGGGAAAAGTAGTTGTTTTAATTTTTTAACCTAGCTGTGCTGATGTCTTACAGCTGTTATTTTGACCTTTTTCTAAGAAATGAATGAATATTGATTATTAATGGTGAACCGTTATACAAACAGTCCTAATTCAGTCCTCTGTGTTGCAGACAGGTCGTGTGGATAAGAACTATCCGCTGGTGATTGGTCACTCTGGACCCGTCCTCGATATCGATTGGTGCCCTCATGACGACAATATCCTGGCCAGCTGTTCGGAGGACTGCACTGCAATGGTAACCTGTGTGTGTGTGTGTGTCTGCGTCTGTGTGTGTGTGTGTGTGTGTGTGCGTGCGTGTGTGTGTGGGAGAGACAAGTTGCAGATGCATGTGGAGGAGTTTGTTATTCAGTGACTCAGATAGCAGTCATAGAGGTCTTCACAGCTTGAGTTTGTCACGTCTTCTTGCTTCTTAAATGAACAACAAGTTAAGAGAACCAGTCTACACGTCAGTGTGTCTACCTGTCTGCGTCTCCACCCACCTGCTCTGCGTCATCTCTATCTCTCCATCAGGCCACTCATGATATTTTGTAAGGCTGATCAAAGCATTCTGCCTGTTACCGGCTTCATTGCTGTAATGCATCTACAAACCTGTGGCGTCCACAATACGACAGCTTCCTCGTGACCTGTTTTCCTGCTCATTGTCAAGTATTATCAGTATCCTATCATATCAGGCAAAAACCTCTTGTTAAGCATGCAGGAAATGAGGAGACGTGAGCAAGAAATATGGAAAATAGTTATAAAGTATCAGTATCTAATTTCACGTTCTGCTCCATCTGGTGCTGATCACCTCACATCAGCAGGAATGGGATTTTAATGTGTTAAAATCACGTCACCTTATGTGCCGTGGCTTTTCCATATTGCTGAGCAGCTGGGGCTTTGTAAACACACTTTGCAGTCTCATCTTAAACATACATCATTGTTGTTGCTGAGTTTTGGACGGCACATGAAAACCAGAAGCTCTAAGAGTTTTTTCAGAGGTGTTTGTGATACACTGCAGATGTCTCATGATCGAGTTCAGTCAGCAGGGGTCACTATGAGGTCTTTATATTCCTGTGCCATGATACTGCCTGTAATGAAAGTACATGATGTGAAACTAAAGAAGGTTATACATCTAACCCATTACAGCAGTGGGTTTTTGGGGTTTTTTTTAAACATTTTATAATCCACTTTTTGTTTTTTTGACATTTTGTGTGTCACAGCTAATTTTACTATTCAGCATCTCTGCACTGTTTCACACTTCTTCTAAGACTGTGTTAACCTAAACTAAATGATGGTGACCATATAAATATAAATAATGCATATTTGTGGTCCTTGTTCGGGAGTTAAATCCACTCTAGTAAAAGGCACAGTATGTGAAGAGCACAAGCTCTTCAAAAGCAGGAGATGAGAACCGGGTTAAGTGTTCACAGTGTGATGAGCTGCTCCACTGACACAAAAATGACACTCCAAAGATAATTTCTGGGTGATCTTGATTTGGACGGCAGATAGGAAATATTTCTGGTCATTGATCTGGCAATCTGTTTGAGCTCACAAATTCTCTCAAGGTGACATCATCTCATGTCTTCTTTTGTCCAATCAGCAATCAAACAAATATTCAGGTTTAAGATACATAAATCAGAGGAAACCCTCGTACTGCAGGCGTGAGACCAAGTCATTTTTAATTTCTATTTTGACAATTACTTGATTTTCTAAATAGTTGCTGAATTGATCTGCATTTTTTTTTTTTTAGCTAAAATCTGGTGTATATTGACTAAATAAACAAAAAAAGTAACTAATAAGTTGCTAAAATATCAATTCATATGTTGGGTTTTGCTTTGCCTCACCTTTAATAAAATATTATAATTTGAACAATGTAGTCATGTGGGGAAAAAAACACCAACACTCTGTGGAGTCCTGGTGTCCTGTAGACCAATCAGCAGCTTGTATTACCACCTTCATCAGCCAGAATGTGAAGTAATAGTTTTCTGTATGACTTTATCATTCTCTCACATGGCTTACTCCTCTTTAAAGCATTGCTTCAGTTCTCTGAGGTTTGCGCAGCTCTATTAGCACTTCAGTCGGGTTAAGGCCTGGACTTTGGGCCATTGCAGTACCTTGATGTTTTTTCTTTTCCACCCATTCTGTTGTAAATTCGTTGCTGTGCTTAAAAAGTTTGCAGTTTCTCTGAAAGTTCACTCCTGGGAAGATTGTGGCATTATGTTAACACACAGCTGATTGCTCCAAACTTCTGCTTTTTAGAGGTGTTCACACTCGTTGATGATCGAGTGCATTTGATAAGCACTGCCTGAATGCTACTTACCCTCTTAATTCCTACGGCTGAAGTAGTTTTCTGGTAGAGTAAAACATATAAACTATTTATTTAGATCATATATATTGTATATTAGTTATACATGTGCCCTTTGTACCTTTTTCTGGATTGTATAATGAGCATGTCTCAGCATGTGTGCACCACCACAGTTGTCACGGAGGCCAGAAGTCAACCACTTGTTCATAGTGACATTGCAGGAATCTTTGTGCGATCGAGTGATTGAATCGCGGCTTCTCTTGTGGCAGCAGCTGCTCCGATGCTGTTTGAGTGCCGTGTGTTTGCCTTTGTGAGCTCTGTTTGTGTCCGGCACGCAGACAGACGTGTGCAGCTGCTGTGAGCTGTGATGTCATTTCGTCACGTTCGCAGAGACTCGTCGTTGTGTCATCTCGGAGGCTCGTTTGAGTGCGTGAGTTGTGGGTCTGTGTTTGTGTGCGACTTCTTGAACATATGTGCCTCAAACAGCTGTGTGTTGTAACTGAAAAGACTCCGTTGCAGCAAACTGAATATGTACTGAGAATAATGTATCATGTGTTCTTATGTCCGTTGACATGAGCAGTTGCTTTTAAAATAAAGCAGATGAATGGAGAATTAAAGTTTTGTGATTCGGTAACCCAATAGTGAGAGTTTTAGCCATGTTTGGACTTGATAAAATGATGCCTTACGTATTGATTATGGATATGTTTACGATTTGAACAGCCCCTGCCTCAATATTGTATTTGCATGAGCTCAGCAAGTGAGAGGTCTTTGGTACAGGAACCTTTCTGAAAGTTTCTAGTCCCACTGCTTTTGATCACTTATGTTTGAGCAGGCTTTGGTTAAGTGCAACTAAATAGGTCATGTGAACGGACATGCGCCAATACAATATTTACCAACAGATAAAGTCTGGCAGCAGTTCGGCTTTTTATAGATAATCTGAATTATCTTCTAAAAAATACCAGCAGGTAAAGCACAAACAGTTTCATTAAGGAAAACCCTTTCACATTATCTGCACAGTCGTCAGTGTACTGGAGCTGCACACAGGTGTAAGCTTTAATAGATGGTTGTCACCTTGGCTATGAGGCAACATAAATATAACTCTGTAATAACAGTCAGTAGAGTTATGATTCAATTAAAATGAGTGAGCTCCACAATAAATCTGTGGCGGTGAGTTTAATAGGAAAATAAAACTCTGTGATGTGTAAGTGAAAAGAAGAGAAACAAAGCAGAAAGGCTCAGATATTACAAGTATACCAGATTTTATTGATTCTCTATTGCAGGATAACTTGCATGGGGTACAAAATAATGATAAAATTTTATTTAACTGATGTCAAGTTTTGAATGACTTCTAATAACGTTTTTGGACAACTCATCACATTGCTGTGTCTGTGTCGTCTCCAGGTGTGGCAGATTCCAGATCACGCTTTGACCCGCCCCCTGTCGGACCCGGTGGTGGTCTTGGAGGGACACTCCAAACGAGTCGGCATTGTCAGCTGGCACCCCACCGCACGCAACATACTACTCACTGCAGGCAGGACACAGAAACACACAAACCTCCAGTGTCCTCTTATGTTTTCATGACATCCTTCATATCTTTTTTTGGACACCATGTGACAGTAAATTAGAACAAAACAGTCATGAACAGGATCTTGAATAGGATGTCTGTCTGTGCTTTCGACTCCATCACCCACCAGGCAGTGACAACCTGATAATTATCTGGAACGTGGGGACAGGTGAATCCCTCATCTCCATGGACGACCATCCAGACCTCATCTACAGCGTCAGCTGGAACCGTAACGGCAGCTTGTTTTGCACCACCTGTAAGGACCGACGTCTGCGTGTCTGTGACCCCCGCAAAAGAGAAGTGGTGGCGGTGCGTGAATAGATATTACTAATAAATTCAATGCCATGAAAAAGTATTTGCCCTCTTCCTGATTTTTTTTTTTTTTTTGCATCTTAGTCATGCTTACATGTTTCAGATCATCAAACAAATCTTAATAAAACGCAAATAAGAGTAAGTACAAAAATCATCCAAACATACCTGGCACTTTGTGAAAAAGTAATTGCCTCCTACAGCTAATAACTGGGTGTGCCATCCTTGGTAGCAAAAACTACAGTCAGGCGTTTGTGATGGCTGGTCTTGGCAAAAAGTCTTTCCCATCGCTTTGGAGGAATTTTGGCTCATTGTTTTTTGCATAATTGTTTTGATTCAGCCACAGTGTTGGGCCTGAATAGCCTGTTTAAGCTCATGTGAAAGCACAGCAAATTGTTGAGGTCCTGAAGCAGCAAAGCAGCCCCAGACCATCACACTACCACCACCATGTTTGACTGTTGGTATAATGTTCTTTGTATGAAAGGCTGTGTTAGTTTCATGTATTTTTTAAGTGAGACAAATATGCAAAAAAACTAAGAAATCATGGATAAAGTAAATATTTTTTCACAGCACTGTATCTGTTTCACAGTATAGAGTAATATAATGCAGAAGATGTCTCAAAATATATTATTTGTATATATTATTATAAATAATTAGCAAAATTATTTTGGTAACTATATTTTTATTTTCTTATTGTTCAAGAATATGTTAGCACCTTAGAATTACTTGACTTCAGGACACAGTGAGACACAAACCTTCGTTAAACAGGCACAGAGACAGAAAATAATGATTTACCTTGAAATCTTTAGCTCTTAAATTGTTGTACTTATGTTACTAATGTCTGTTTCTCTGCTGACCAACAGGAACGTCTGGCTCCACATGAGGGCATCAGGCCAATGAGAGCAATCTTCACCAGAGATGGAAACATCTTCACTACAGGATTCACCAGGATGAGTCAGAGAGAGCTTGGCCTCTGGGACCCGGTAACAAATGACTACATTTCACAGAGTGGCTGTAAAAATATGTTCACACACTATAACGTGAATCTACACAGAAACATGTGAGCTTTCCTCACAGCTTTTTATTGTCCACAGACAAATTTTGAGGAGCCTATTGCACTTTTGGAGTTGGACACAAGTAATGGAGTATTGTTGCCTTATTACGATCCAGATGCAAATATGGTCTATCTCTGTGGAAAGGTACAGAGATATAACTCTGACTTATTTTTACACTTAATTGTAGATGTATTATCAGCCTTAAAGGTAACATAGTCTCACTTGTTTTTACTAATGTGTTCATGTGTGTGTGTTTAGGGGGACAGCAGTGTCCGCTACTTTGAGATCACAGAGGAACCACCGTATGTTCACTATCTCAACACCTTCAGCAGTAAGGAGCCCCAGAGAGGGATGGGCTTTATGCCCAAAAGAGGTGTTGATGTCAGCAAATGTGAGATTGCCAGGTAAGATGCTGATCTTGCAATGATTTCAACTTGAGTGCAGCTTAACCGTGTAAGAGGGTGACTATGAGCCAGCTGTGGTTGAGTGAGTTGTATCCTTGGACAAGATACTAAGCCTCAAGTTACCCCTAATGCATCCGCTGGAGTGTGAGTGTGAATATGAGGTCAGCACACTTAGGTATAGAAAAACAAAAACAAAATTCCTGTAGGAATTGTATTTAAAAGTGCCTTAAGTGCTCAGTTAGACTGGAAAATAACTGTATAAGTACCAGATCAATATAAAGTTTGCTACAAAAGTTTTAGGTTCTCCATCGCCCCTACAGTTGCCGCTGTCTCTGCAACCTGCTTTGCAACCCACCTCCATCTCAGCTGCTCCTTTTTATGCCTTTTAACTTTGTCTGTAGCATTTTGGTAATGCCTGCGCTCGCGTGCTCGCAGATTGAAATAGTAATCTGTGGTCCTGTTTGAAATCTAGTTTTTGAAAGTCAATATCACCAGATGTCAAAGAATAAATTGTCAGATGACTATATTTGGGCATATCTGCAGCAGTGATTCACAGCCCTTTTCATATTTTAGTGATTCCACTGATTTAATGGATGTGTTGCCATTTTACCCTTCAGATAAATGAAAAAAATATGCAGTAGTTATTACATCAGTTATTATCGCAGACAATTTGGTCCATTAATTTTCTAATTAACACAAGTGTTCATATTTGAAATTTCCATTTTGTTCACCTTAAAAGCTTCACCACTGAATGCTTTGTATTCTCTAAACACTGCTAAATGCTCACAAACCATAAACTCTCTGACATGGACATTTCTAAATATCAGAAATTATAGTTTATGTCTTTGGAGAAAGCTGCAAAAGTAATCATTTTTCCATATAGTTCTCATATAAATGTCCATATGTGATAAACAATTATGTGACTTACTGATTGCAGGTGAGATTGTCATATTCAGTTCTTATAGACAGACATTTAAAAATACAAAGACGTACAACGACGACTGTGATGACTTGTGGTCGTGTCCTCTTTTCTCATCTTCTCAGGTTGTATAAGCTGCTTGACAAGAAATGTGAGCCCATCACAATGACAGTGCCCAGAAAAGTAAGCCTGACTCACCCTTCCATTATAGCCTTCATGCTCTGCTGAGCTTGACTTTGACAATGGTGCTAGATGAAGATATCAGTCTTATACTTTATAGAAACAGAAATCCTGGACTTTTTACTCCACACTTCTATCTGGCTCCTTAAAACTGATCTTCCCTCTTGCACAGTCGGACCTCTTTCAAGATGATCTGTACCCAGACACAGCAGGACCCGAGCCCGCCATGGAACCCGAGGAGTGGCTTGATGGCCGAGATGAAGATCCCATCCTGGTGTCCATGAGGCAGGGCTACGTGCCACCGAAGAGCAGAGAGCTCAAAGTGGTGAAAAAGAACGTCCTGGACTCCAGACCCACCACCCGACGCAGCATGTCCACTTTGGACACCAACAGCCTGCCGGTAAGCCCACTTACTGCACATCCTGCACATTAATTTAGCAGCATAAGATGACTCCTCTCTACTAACCTGCATTCACATTATGGGCTCCCAAAGCCTGGATGCATTTTTATACATTGATGTCTTATGTATAACCATGTATAGCACATTTGAATTATTTCTTAGTCCTGTAATCTGATTGTGGTGGTAAAAAAAACCACAACAACAACAAAAAAAGTGACTCTCTGTTTTAACCCTTTTCTGTTTTCTTTTCTCTTGTAATTCCATCTGCCCACAACCTTTTTTTTTTTTCAAAGCTTTCACCTGTGTTTTCATTGATTCCCTCTAGTCCTAGTCACCGTCCTTAACCTATTCTTCAAACCTTTTCCTTAATTTCACCTTCTTATCACAGTCTTTTTTCCTTTCTGTTTCCCTTTTATCCTTCTCCACACTTGTCTCCCCTCTTGTCCTGTCCAGCCTCAGCTGCTTGAGAGGTTGCTGGAAGAGATTCAGAATCTGAAGGCCACAGTGTTGTCTCAGGAGAAGAGAATCTGTGACCTGGAGAATAAGCTTTCCCAGTACACCAATGGCACTGACTGATGTGCATGTAAACATATTCTAAAGAACTGGTCTGAATATTACTGATGAGGATTCACTCTTGTGAATGCTCTATGAATGTGTACAAGCGACCATTCAACAGATTTGTTCGATGGTTGAGTCTATAAAATCTTTATCCCGGTTTTACCTTTAATTCTACTGCAGGATATTTTGGCACAATTTTCACAATTTTACAGCGAAAAAGAGGGAGGTGAGGTTTGTGTGAGGGCACTGTAAGTTTGAGCGTGTAAGTTGGGTTAAAGGGCTAAAGAAGGTTTCTAATAGAGAAAATGGCAAATATAGAAAACAGGTTAAAAAAAAAAAAAATGCAAGCATAAGACTTACTGCTTGAAATGCAACTCTTTTAGTTTTTATAATTTGCTTCTTTAAAAAATACAGGCCCGCTTCAAACCTGCCCAGACATCCTCCCACTGCATGTGGAGTCACGCTTATGGCTTTGGAGGGTCTCGTAGTTAAGAAGGAACATTAACAGAGACATTTCCCCTCAAATCAGCATCTGGAGTGATTAATACAGTCATCAAATAGAGTGAATTAAGATCATCCATCAGCTGGTCTGAGCTGCCTGTTCTGATTCAGCTGCAGAAATTAAAACCACCTCTCTTAAAACATTTTTTTGTTTTACTTAGACATCTGTGAAAATAACTCAAAACTGACAACAACCAAAACAAAAAAAAAAACCTTGAAATTTTGGGTTAGCAAGTCAAATATCTTTAAATAATAACCCCAAATCTTGACTAACACATGGCAAAAAAGTTATTTTTCAATTGTAGCAAAAAAAAAAATCAGCAGCAGAAACAAGGTTCCATATTTTCTAGTTTTTAAAAAAATAATAATCTTTATAACATAAAAATGCTAATAAAGTTTATGTATAAAGCACTTTTTGAGGCCAAAGTGTTTTACAGGAAGCTTCAGGGAAAAAAAGTTAAAAACGTGAAAAGGACAAATAAACATTGCTTTAAAAGATCCTTTTTTGAAGCTCGAGTTCATGTTCATGTCATTCTTTTGTCTGTGTTTGCTGTGCTACGCTGATGCTAAGACCTTCAGGTCCCGTATTGCAGAGGCAGTTCATCTCAAACAACAGAACTCATAGTATTTATTGGTATTTGTTTCCTATGTTTCCAACACGAAACAGTTGCTGACCTGTGATCGTTGTGCACTCATGTCGAGTCTTTACTCGAGGGCCTCGTGACCTCACCAAAACTAAATCAGTTTAGAAAGTTAATGCAGGAGACCCTTGAAGCGGAGTGAGAGTGTGTAGGGGCTGGCTTGGAATCGGGCTGCTGCAATAAACATGCTTGCACCATCGCTAAACACTCACAAAAAGACACACAAACAAACAAGGAGACATTTCAACCCCCTGTGTCGCAGATGACCAGTTTATTTAAATAATGCTCAGAAAAATTTTCAATATGTAAATAGTAATAAAAGGAAACGGGAGAAGAAAATGTAGCAAAATGTGAAAAGAGAAACGTTTTGTGTTGTGTAAAGATTATACATTAGACACATTATGACAGCAATAAAAAGTGTTTTTTTTTAACTGCTTGACTCGTTCATTTCTTGTTTCCACCATTACCATTTTTTAAATTTTTTTATTTCCATCCAAAGAGCTTAAGTGCTTCCATACCACAGTAGCCAACATACTAGTAGAAGTTAAATGTCAAAATGGAACTGATATAACTTATACATATGTATTGACATATATAATTTATAGCTGTACCACACTGACATGGAGTCATTGGATGCCCATTTTTGTCAGAATGTGGAGTGCCACAATCACAATGCTGAGACAAAATAAGGGCGACTGAGCGAGCTGGGTGGCTTCAGAGACAGCAGATGCTGAACCTTGCCTTCCACTGTAGGAGCAGTTGGCTACATTACCCACGCGATCTACAACCTCTATCTCCATGTCAGGTGAACAGCAGGACGCACTGTAGTACACCAGTGTTCTGTTCTCATTGCCTGAATCCAGGGTGGTGTTTATGGTTCCGTTTCCCTGCTTGAGGGTGACAAGTTCAACGCCCGTCCCGTCAGCTCCATCAGTCACCCGGCTAGAGACCTCCCACATCCACAAGCTGCAGTTAGCGGAGCAGTTGGTCTGCAGGCTGAGCAGCTGACACACTGGCGCCGTGAAATCGGTTACCTATGAGGGGAAGGAAAGTGCATGAAGTCAGCAACAAGCATGTTATTAATATTTGCTCAATAGAAATGTGTTTCTTTGTCACTTATGATTGGTTTAAAGTGATTTTAGTCGGTGCACAGCAGGTTAGCTAAGCATGAAAAAACTGTCTAAAGTCAAGACTGTAGTTCAACGAACAGAGAGAATAAAATTTATTACAATCAACATTTCTTCCAACAATTCTTTTTATTAATGATTTTTAAGGAAATACCCAAAAAGCTCAAAACAAAAAGTTTTCAGTTATAGTATTACCGTGTTAAGAACGGAGAAGCGCAACACAATGTAGTTACTGTCTGTGCCCCCGGGAGCCTCGGCCTCAATGGCCAGGGTGACGTCAGTTCCAGATGGGGTATTTAGAGGTGCTGAGAGGATCACTGTGCCATTAGCAGTGATTCCAGTCTCCAGGAATATACTGGTTGGAAATGTAGAGTCGAACCCTCTGCTGTTGGCGGATCGGATTGTGAAGTTTCCACCTGTTCCACTCGTCATCAGAGTGAAGGGCACAGAAAATGTCGCTCCGGGTACTATGATGGTCTCTGGATTAGCCTACAAAAAGAGGGAATACATTTATAGAGATACTTATTTGAGCTGCTGCATATTTTTCCATGTTTGATTTGATTGGACGCTTTTGTGTCACAAAACAAGTCTGGGATTACGGCTCACATTTATCGTCAGATTTGATGATCTGAAGTTGGTTGGTGACTGTCTCTGGAAGAGTATTAAGGCCTTGGAGGTGAAACTATCAGCTTGTCCCTTCAACCGCACCACAAAGTCCTCTGATGGAAACTTGTCAACCTGAACTAAGATGCTTGCATTGCTCTGCGGCACCAAGACTCCTTTAATCACCTCTGACCCAGACGATCCAACCAGAGTGACTTCTGTCACCGTGGCAGTGTCACTCCCCGTTAAAGACATCAACAGGCTACCACTGCCACCTTTCAAGAAAAAGCCAATTCATTACGTCTAATGTTTTAATACTATGTTACATCAGCAGATCACCAAGTCTTAACAGTTGCCTTTACCAGCACTGGGACGTGTCTCCAGGGCATCAAATCCTCCGAAAGGGCCCTGTGACGCCACCACAAAGTCAAAGAAGAAGTCGACAGGACTCTGACCTGAAAATGATGAGGGGGTAAAAAAAAAGGAAAAAGTCAAATATATGGATGGACTGGAGACTAATGGCAATGGAAATAATGGATTTCATGAATTGACAATTATGAATACAACAAATACTTACAAATTACATGATTTATGTCTGAACAAATTCTAAATATTATATGATTTAAATAAAATTAATTGAAGACTTATTTAAAAACAAATATTCTAAAGGATCTATAAATCTATTAAAAAAAAAGAGGTTCAAATAGGAAATGGGTTCATGGAAATCAAATTAAAAAACTAAACACTGAAAATAATAAATAGTTCGAATTAAAACTTCAAAAAAATGTTTTAATAATTTCAAAATGAAATCTAAAGCGTAGTGAATAGATTCAAGAATCGGGAATTAAGAATACAAAAAAAATGTATTTAGATATTTAAAAACATAGTTCCTTTTCCTCTTTTTATTTCCATTTCCTGTTTCTGTTAGGTTTGAATTTGTTGAGTCATTAGCATCTCCATTTAGCCTTTACGACAAGGAAAATAAATCCTACTTAGCTCACAGACTACCTACATTTTTCTAGGCTGCCCAAAGACCTGCACTGCCAAGGAAACTGTTTTAAAAAGTGTATCCTTACATGAGGATATTTTGTCTTCATATTCACTCTCTCAACATTTCTAATAAAGAATTTTAAGGAACACAGCAGTGAAATGGATCCTCACAGAGTATCCACTGGTGGAGAGACCCATCTTCTGCTCTTAGCCTGATAAGGTGTTAAAGCTAACATGCTAACATTGCTAACGCTAGCAGCCCTTCATGCAACATGCAATACTTAGAGAAAATATATACTTTAAGCTATGATATTATTTTAGCTTTGGAAAGACTTTTAAGCTTAAAGTTTAGCTTGTAAAATAATCTAATAATTTTTCTGAAATATTCAATTTTATACATCAACTGGTAATGAAGAAATGAATTTCATTAATTTAGCATGGAATAAACTAAATATAGCAGAATATAGCAGAACATTAACATGCTAAATTTAAAGCTTGGTAGTGTAGTTAGATTAGTATCTCAAGTTAGCTAATATAACAGCTGGGCAGCACGGTGGTACCATGGCCACCTCATAGCAGATGGTTCTAGGATTGAACCACTGGTAAAGGAGTCTTCATCCATATACATGGATGGAAATTAGTACCAGGTGATGTTCATGCCTGCATGTAGCAGTTGTTATACTGTAAAAGTGTAATCTTTTGACCTGCACAGCAAAGTGCAGCTACAGTTGTCAATGGACCACTGGAATTTCATCGTCATTGCCAGTACTTTGTTTTATGTGAAACCAATGTAGCAGACAATGTAGAGCATACAATGCATTCTCTGCATTGCTCTACTCTGGCTGATAAAATCTAAGTATTTTATATTTTTTTGTTTTCACTGATTAACAAAATATGAGATACATGAAGATGTCATGTTACTGACATGCTAACTGTAATAATGCAGGTATGTCTAACCTGTATTGTTAGTTTGAGCATTCCCTGCACATGCTCTGCCATCATAGCAAGTGTGCTAGAAATGTTCACCATCTCCTCTAGGATATAGCATTTAAAAAAAAATAAAAAAAATATTGCTATTTATTAGTCAAATAACAAGCTGAATTCATATTTTTACACACAAATTTTATACGCAAAACACAGCTACAGGATTTGAACACTAATAAGAGTACCATTTATATTTTGGAAACAAAGGGAAGAATGTGCACTTTGAACAACAATGTTTCCACTCAGGTGAGAGATAACTAAACTGAACAGGACAGGACATGGCAATCATATTTTAAGAGATCCTTTTAGGTGTTGTCATAGCTCACCCGGTTAAGCCAGTTACTTATAATACAGAAGATGATGTAGGTGTTTGGTTCCAAGTCCATCCAAAACTATTGCTTGCGTGTTATTCCCCTCTCTGCTTTCCTATCTACGTTTAACGCCAGACATCAAATAGATGCAAACTCTATTAGATTTTTGAAAACTTTGTTGTAATGGTAATTTAGTACATCCATTCTGACAGCTTACTAGTTTATTCAAACTTATGCCTCAAGGCCCCAGGGATAAGAAACAAAAGTATCATCTGACAGTCTCACCTACGACCTTCAGAGTGTAGGGGTTACTTGACACCATTTTCATTTCCCATTTTCCAGTTTGTTTTTTTAGCTGCAGGGACTGGAAGTTTCCCACCGACTGGGATGTAATGATAAGTGACCCCGATGTGTCACTGCTCCCCTGAGAGTCACCTGGTAGAAACAGACTATTTTTAGTAAATGTAATGATAATTTTTTTACATCAAAAGGTTACTGCATTTAGTAGTTTTAAACATCTTTATCAGTATTTATGTAACAGAGCAGCATTTATCATGGTGATAAATGCTGCTCTGTTCAAAAATCAATCAGACAATTCTGAATTTGCCTATTGTGTAAACAGGATGTAGGGGACAGTGTAGACTGCCACTGCTTTGTTGTGCCAGCTCAGAAATGACGTCATGACTGACAAAAAAAAAACAAAAAACGCACGCAAATAAATAATGAAGAGTATTATTTTTACACAAACAATCCTTCAGATAGCATACCTGTGGGGCTAATGAGAGTAAACGTGATGGATTTCCCAGTAATGTAAACTGTAGGATTTGTTACAGAGTCATCAATCATAAAAGTGAAGTTTTCAGCCTTTCCTGGGTTCCTGGCTGCTTGAAGAAGGGTCACCTGGAATATTACAGGAAGCACTTACATTAAAGAGCTGAATTCTTTGAACTGACAAATCCAACCAGTAGCGAGATGTTTGTGACATTACCAGAGATGCGTTGGAGGACTCCTTTATGATAGCTGTGGCCTGAGGAAGTTCACTCTTTGTGATTTCGATAGCTTGGCCTCCTGAGGCCTGAGCCAGATCTCTGTACAGCTGAGCGTCAGCTTCTGCTATCCTGTTGGATGGAGCACGCCGCTTCCGACTATTGACTGATGATGTGTCAGTTATCATGAAGTTGACCTGAGAAGAAAAAAAGGTGCATGAAAACAAACTTAACCAAATCATAAAGCCTTTACAAACAATTAGACTGAGTTGAAAAGAGTAGGTAAAATACCACCATTACACTACTTTATACATCTGCTTGTAGCAAAACATGCCTGTTTCCACTGTGTTGGTGTGATATTTAATTTTATTTAATTTTATTTAATTTTATTTAATTGTATTCTTTTTTTATTAACTTATAGTTGTACAAGACTAAAGACAGCCATGTGTCTATTTTGAAAGCCTAGAGCCAGAAAATTTAGGATTTTTTTTCCCTTAAATTATTTCAAAACTATTAGTAAAAGTTATTACAACAGCAGCCAATTTAGTTTAGCTATTGTAGTAAAAAAAAAATTTAAATATATGCAAATCTTCATGGCATACTTAAGATTATACCAACACTACCTGGAATCAGGGAATCATCTGAGACCCATTAAAAAAACAATGACATTTAAAAATGTAATCATCATTAAGATAAGTGTGTTATATTGTTAAACTACTACATACCACCGACTGGGTCCTCTCTATGAGTGCGATCACTGTGCTCTTCAGGTTTTTGTCTTTAGCGGCTGCATCTGTGAAAAGGAAGATCTCAGAATTCGATGGAGCAGCGCTTAAAGCCAGCTGTATGAGGAAGACAGCATTGAATAATAGTTTTAGGTAAAACAACAAACATGCATTGAGCTTTTAAAATTACAGAACAAATATCACTTCACCTGAAGCCCTGAGAGACTCATCTCTGGCGGATCTCCTCCTCCGGTGGCTACTAGAGAATCAGTCGCATTCTGGAAAACCGCTGAGTCTGTTGTCTTTGTCAGTGGTCCGAAGCCTGTTTGATGACATGAGTAAAAAACAATATATATACTACTATTGTCCATTGTCACCTTATGAATCGGACAGAACAAAAACATTTCAGAACATTCAGAAAAGAAATTCGTAGCATGCCAGAGATCCTACCTGGATCATTAAACGGTACAAGAATGTACAGCGAGGGCTCACTGGCTGTTCCCACATCACGGTTGATTATGGTGGAAGTGACATTTTTCACTGTTGCAATGTCATCTTTCATGCTGCTTGTGGTGTCGATGACAAAACAAAGAGCCTTACTGGATCCTTTAAAGAGACCCATCATCCTGAGGGAAGGAGATGGAGAGAGAGGAATGCTAAAAACGAACTTCAGCACCACAATTAACTGAAACACACAGAAGAGCTTTCGTACTGCAAGAATGGTCTGTCACCGGCAGCCCCTCGAATGTCCTCTAGAAGCTCACTGGTTGCAGCTATTGCCATGTTTGCTGCTTGAGTGTGGAGATATCCATGGCTGGAACTGTCTTTGTCTTTGTTGATCCCACCTTTAGGCTCAATCTTACTTGTCTGGTCTACTGTCCCTCCATGACTGCATTTTCCTGTTCAGCAAATATTATGAGAGAGGAGTGATAAATACTTCTGCACAGCTCTTTTGTATATCTGGCTTTTGTATATTCTACAGATTAAATATTGGACAGATCATTGTGTGCTTCTCTGGAAAAATTGTATTGTGTTGTTGTAGTAGTAGTAGTAGTAGTAGTATTGCTGGTAAATGAGAAAAGAAACTAATGAGATTCAAACGTGCTTGTAAAAGGATAAATAGGGGCAGGGATAGCTCAGTAGGTAAAAGCGGTTGCCCCGCGACCGGAAGGTCGGGGGTTCGAATCCACTGAACGGCTACCCTGAGGTACACCTGAGCAATGTACTGCTCCCCGGGCGCTGCACTGGTGGCTGCCCACTGCTTCACTGAGTGAATGGGTTAAACGCAGAGAGGAATTTCCCCACGGGGATCAATAAAAAGTATACAAAAAAAAAAAAAAAAAAAAAAAATAAAATTTAATTTGTG
>VUQG01016757.1:0-23444 GCA_015106755.1 Etia nguti | reverse complement strand
TTTTTTTTTTCTTTTTTTTTATTTTTTTCCTTTTAATTTTTTTTTTTTTTTTTTTTTTTTTTTTTAAAATGTGTATCTTCTTTTTTGTGGCAACAAATTGTTAAACGATTAAAAAAAATTAGTATAACGCATCCAAACTTTACAAAAGCTTGAGCTGCACAATGGAGGTGGTTGTTGATGCAAAACTTCCTGAACTTTCTTTGGTACATGATTATATAGGGCAATTGTTTACTTTGCAATAATCCCACAAAAAAATACCCAAATTATAAACAATCCCATTTTATTTATATAGTGCCAAAATCACAAAAATAGTCACCTCAATGTGTTTTATATTGTAAGGTAAAGACCCTACAATACAGAGAAAACCCCACAATCAGACGACCCCCCTTGGACCAAGCACTTGGAGACAGTGGGAAGGAAAAACTCCCTTTTGACAGGAAGGAATGTCAAGCGGAATAAAGTTCTCTACTGGGGTCTCCGTAGATCTTAAAATGAAACAGTTACAATCATGTATGGATATGAAATGAAAAAGTGTATTTCCTATTTCATACAAGACACCACAGGACAAAGAAATATTAAAATTATTTTATTACAGATGATTCTTTATCCAGTAGCCCTCTTCCAACAAAAAATAGTAATTACAAACAAAATATTACATTTATCCCCTAAACTTTGCTTTTGAGTTTCATTTATACATTTTACTTTGTCATCTGTAAGGAATATCTTTTCTCTTCTGCTATGCAACATTCAGCTTTCTGCACAATCTATACATTTAATACAGTTTAATACAGATCTCTGGACCAGGGAGAATAAAACAGCAAGATCCACCAAATGACAGGAGATAAAAGGAATACTGATAAAACGGACTGTACAGAGACATAAGCCTGCCTCCCACCTTCCTTCAGCAATGGCAGTCACCTCCTCCCCCAACCCCAAAAGTGAGAGGTGGGGGGGTGGATCACAGTAGACTCTTTAATCTGGTCAGTCACTTGTGCAATCAGTGCAACTGATCCAGTTCAGAGTGACCAAGGTCTAAAGGTAGACTGCCTCGCAAAACCCCAGGGAGTTCTAGTAAACACAAGAGAAGGTCTAAAAGTCTGCCACTCGTTTGACCCTCTGCAGACATCATCTGGAAATTAAAAACACCCCTTCTGGCATAAAAACACTAAAGACCTGGGGGGGAAAGTTGGTACAATGGCATACTGGTGTTTTGTTTCTGAGCCGAAAAAGAGATTCAAACTTTTAAGTACAGGTTGGTACTTCCCCCCCACCCCACCACCCCACCAAAGGCAAATCATTAAGTGCAGTTTGAAAATGGTTTGTGTGGAACCATAAACAAACAGGGCTCTTGGTGCACAGATCAGAAAAGGTAAGTCCGAATAAGGTCAATGGACCCTACAAGACCTAGAGTACTGCTTTTCAAAAGTTTTTACCGTCTACAGCAAAAATCTGGAAACAATTTTAGCCATTTCAGATTTGAACATTTCTTTTTTTTCTCCTTAAATAAATCTTTAAAAAGACTTTTTTCCTCACGTTATAACCTTTACTTTCAGCTCTGAGAGTCTTCTAAAAACCACGAAGATATGAAGCAGAAAAGCTGAGTCTTCACTATGGGGTACAATGTCAGTAACACATAGCCAGTGCTCAAGCAAAGGCTCCACCTAACTAGTTTTCAAATTATGTGCAAAATCATCCTCATACACTACAAAACAAAGTGTTGCCGTTTACTCGAGGCAATCTGACCTAAAGTTGTGTTATCATCATTCACAACAGAATATCTGTAACAAGTTCGAGAACTCGCAGCTGCAAATAAGACAGTGAAAAACTCAGCGGCCGTGAATTGATCCATTGTTTAACTGCCGCCACTCTAAAGCCACGCATCGTTGTGCCTGCATCGCAAGTTAACTCGTCTTTGATTTGTCAATTCGATCTCCACATGTTTAAAATATACAATATTAACACGCTTTTCCTGTACATTCCACCTCTGCAGCAACATATAATGCATAAACTCTGTTTCACAATAACACTTTCCACCTTTAGCTTTACTTCTCTATAATCCTTCTTTATAGATTTATAACATTTATATATATTTCTTTCTTCTTTTCTTTTGCTTGAGAGAGCTTTTTCCACAAAGATCAGGGAGGGGAGCAAAGGAGCGAAGATCAAAAAAAACAAAACAAAAAGGAGGCTCCAGAGAGGAGGAAACATAGGCGGAGGGATGCTGGGGGACAAGATCGGTGGTCAGAATGTGACATTGTGGTCATTAGGGGTGAGACAGAGCGGGGTGTCAGACTGGGGAAGGTTGCAGGGGCATGGCAGCGGAGATCCCAGCATCACCACCCATCCACTCTTCAAAACGTTCAGCAGTCACCAACCAGCTGAGGGCTAGTGAAGCTCCTCCTCACTCTGTGTTCATTCATTTTCACCGTAGGGTCTTATAAGGTTTTTTTGGGTTTTTTTTTTAAAAACTAAAGAAAATAACAAAGAAATAACAAAAAGGCATTTCGGGCAACTGTGAATAATATTACTTCCCAAAGCTTCATGGACGTTTTTATACATTAATAAATTTGCCTGCTGCTGCTGACTGTGTTTCCAATTTACATCCAACTCAGCTCACAAAGGATAAGTGTGCTATTTTCAACGCACATGCATTTATAAACCAGGCTTACGTAATGTTTGTGTAAATGTATCTGATTAACAATTAAGAGTGGGTGAAAGCCAAAGTGCAAATCAAGACATTCAAGGCTCTAACTTGAGTGTTCTTGAGGTAGGCCTAAAGGCTTGTGTCATTTTTTTCTCTTTTCTTGGTGTTTTTGTTTCTAACTGCATAGTGCGTCACTAAAATAGTGCCAAATTAGACTGAAATTTTATTGCAAACAAGTGATGAGTGAACACCAGTTTTGAGACTGTTCAAAATTGAGGTTAGGTGCTGCTGAAAACCCATCTCTGTCATAGGGCCTGCAGACTAATAAGGATCCAAGTGCCCTTCAGACTGGCCTTCCACTGGGCAGGTGTGAGTGAAGGGCAGAGGCCTGTGGAAACCCAAGAGCTGAGATAACAGAGCTGAACACGAAGGACAAGTGGCTCCCTTGGCCACGTGGCATTAATGTCCACTGAACTGACTTTCTCTGGCACAATGTGTTTCATTACAACACAGTATTGTTGGCATGAGTAGCTATAACGACATATCCAACTCTGCACCTTTACCTTTGGCAGCTGGGCTTACGGTCCTCACGAAACCCGCGTGGCACTTGCACCAGAACGTACGCAGCTTTGCTTTCCATGAAAATCATCTCGCTGGAACTTCTCAAGTCAAGCCAGCTGGATTAGCTTTAGAGCTGGAATTAATACTTTCACCACAACTGTCCCCCTGCACTGCAGCTAAACAGTCAGCAACACCCACGGCTATTCACTTACAACGACCTTTGCTCTTTTTCTCGGTCCATTTACTTCCTCGACCGCGTTAAGCGTCGCTTGAAACAGTCCTTCCGTTCTCTAGTCTTCCCCCAACTACACATAAATAATCTCATTTAACTTTTCATCAGTTTGAATCTGGTTTGAAGGACAAGCTTAGGACCGATAGTGCACAATCGGTTCCACTTGGGTTTAATACAGAATACTGCGAAACAGAAGATGGCGAACAAACCACTCTCGATAGAAACACACTAGTTTGGGATTGTGGCAACAGAGACTAATGCGGCAGTAACAAACACACACAGCAGTGTAGGCTGCCATAAAAAAAACAAACAAACAACTATTGCACTACTGTAAATGGCCCTCGGGCATCTTATTAGTCTCAACTCTTCTGGGTTTCCACAGACTGCTGCTAGCAGTACACTGATGTAAGAGAGCAGTGGTGACAGGAGAGCGGCTGGGCTCAGGTAAACCCAGCCTCAGTATTGTGCAGTGCGAGATGTACTGTGGTATGTGTGTGATGTGTGTCTGTTTACAGTTATCTCGGAGTGAGATATTAGCTTTAAGACAATTTTTTTTTTTTGTGTGTGTGTGTGTGTCTGTCTGTGTATTTTAGGTGTATGACAGGTGGGATCCATTGGAGATCTGAGAGGTGATGCTGGTGCTCCTGCTCATGCCCTGTTCACTCCTCCCCCCTGATGACGTCCTCCTCATAGCCTGTGGGCTGTTCCTCACCCCTCCCGCACCTCCTTGACTACCCCTCTGACTGCCCCCACCAGGATGGTGGAGGCTCCAGGGTGGTGGGCCCCCAGCCAGCATGGGGTGACCCCAGGACTGCTGTGAGCTGGAGCCCCCCTGGTGATGACTATGGTGACTGCCTCCTCCACCTCCTCCCAGCCAGTGGCCTCCCCCCTGAGCCCCCTGGCCTCCTCCTCCTCCACCCCAGCCTCCCTGAGAATCGGGAGCCAGGTTAGTGAGCACCATGTTGCTGAAGCCCAGTCGCATGGACTCTGAGTCGAAAGCCTCGATCTCTCGGGCCTGGCGCTCCAGCAGTGAGCGGATTCGCTCCAGACGCTCGTTTTGCAGGGAAAGCATCTCCTCCTCGATCTGGGGACATAAACACAATTTGACACTGGAGAAAAAAAAACAGGCGACTACATTGTTTGTATTACTGGCCAAACGTATGAACAATCCCAGCGTACTAAAAATAAAACATAAACTGCATGTGCAACACCTACAGAGAATTAGTACATATAAATGCAGATGGAAATGAGTGATATGAAAAGAGCACTGCAGTTCTGTCACTTCCCAACATGCACTCACCCACATCCCGACATTAGACAAAGGCTTTTCTTACTTTCTGCTCCAGCAGAGCTCGCCGCAGAGACACTCTCTGCTCCAGCTCCCTTCTCTCCTTGTCGTGCTGTGCATCTGTTTGCATCTTGATTTTGCTCTGGTAAGCGTTGAGCAGCTCAAGCTCCTGCTGCAGTTGCATCCTCAGCACCTGACACTCCCCCTCCTGAGCTTCATCCAACCGCAGCTAAGGGTGGGAGCAAAAAAAAGACCTACATAAATGGGTTCTTCTTTGGCTTTTATGCATTAAGATAACTTTGAAGATGCCCTTCACAAATATATTAAACAAATTAGCTTTGAATAATCTATAGATACATGCTCACTCTGTTGCTCAGAAATGATTTTTGTTTGATAAATGTTGTAGATCTTCCTTTATGAAACTTACAGCCTGTGTGGAGAGCATTTCATTGATGGAGTGGTCATACTGCTCGGCGAGGATGGCCAGTTTCCTAGTCTGCTCCTCCTTCAGCCTCTTTAGGACAGCCTTGTGGTCGGACTTGGGTGTGGTCTCGAGCAGATGGTTCCTGAGGGCCTTGTACTGCCGAGTCTGCGTTTTGCAGGTCTCCTGAAACTGCTTCTTAATCTGAAGCTCCTTAGACTAAAGGGGAAAAATAAAAGTTGAATGAGATGTGATTAATTCCAGTTAAGTGTTGGTAGTAAATGATTTGTTAAAGAAAAAACAGTCTCCATCTTTCTGCGTACCTTCAGGCTTTTGGGCTGCTGCCGGACCTCCATGACATGCTTGCGCCTCAGCTCCCTCTCCCTCCTCTTATTGTACTCCAGCTGGTTGGTGAGCTCTGTCTGGTGCTGGGTGCGTATCAGCTCTGCCCGGGCCTTCTGGATTGTTGCCAGATGCCTGAACTCCAGCTCCTGCATGGACTCGTGATGCCTCAGCAGCATTGCATGCTCCAGATCCTTCTGCGTTTGACGTTTGTTCAGCTCCTAAACAAACAAACAAAAACTCAAATAAGTATCATAAAACTGTGATATAAAGTGAGACTGTGTGCTGCTGGGTATCTGCTTTTCCCATTTCTCTCCACACCTCTCTGGCCAGGTCCTGCTCCACATTGTGTCTGGCGATGAGGATCCTGCGTTTGAACCGCCTACACTCCAGCTCCAGATACTGCCTCTGTCTCCTCAGCAGGTTGGCCTCCTCCTCAGCCTGGAAATAAACATATTGTTGTTTTGTAATAAATAACCATAGAGCTCATACTGCAAAAAAATAATTAAAAAATTAAAAAAATCAAGGAGACTCGGCAAATAAAGATAAGATTTTGGGGGGCAGATGAGTAACAGTGGAGATTTTGATGACTCCATGATGGAGTCATTTTTTCAATATGTCATTTTGATGACATATTGAGCGACACTCACCTGGAAGTGTTGGATGTTCTCTTTCTGCTTGGACAGCCACTCCTGCTTCTCTTTCTTGGGAGTTGACTGGTTCTCACTCAGCTCCTGCCACAGAAGTGTCGTTTAGCTTTATTTAACATGCAGGGACTCAGTTTGACACAAAGGCATTTGAAGCCCTGCATTCCTTAACCTGCGCCGGTCAAAATTTACATCTCACAAATAACTGTAAATCCAACTTCAGGCAAATATAAATGAATTGATTTCTGGTCTTTGTCTTGGGTGATAATAAATTACAAATATTAAGGTTCTCGACTGAAGTAAAATGTAAAAAAGTCTTGAGCCGCCCCTCTTTTTGTTTTTACCCTGCTAGGAAAATGGGAAAGAGGGGGGGTCCACTGTACCCATGTCTTAATCATACGGGCCACATGGACTTTAGGCTGGAAAATGACAAAATAATTCTCAATTTTCAGGAACCATTTGAATTTCCTCTCTTGCCTAAAATGGTGGAGGAGTTATGGTAATGTGAAGCGCCCATGGTAAAATCTAGGCAGAGCTGATAAAATATAAAGAAATGAGGGGTTATTCAAGACTTTTGTGCAGTACTGGATACTGGAAATTTACTCATTTTGATCATGTAAAAAAATATCTTTATTTATACTAAATTATAATAAAATTATAATTATCTTTATTATTATTTTTTCATTATTTATATATTGTTATAAATGTGCTACATTTTTTATCTGCTGAGGCAGATGTGCGTTACCTCTTTGAGCTGCTCTTTGCGTAGTTTATACTCCCGCTTTTGTGACTCCAAGAAGCTGCTGAGCTCCTTCTTCTGCTGAACCTGAATGTGCTGCTGGAACTTCTTCTCATCGTTGGTAAATGTCTTCAGCTAAATCGAACATGAATGTAGTTTAATATCAGAATGTGAGAGCATTTAGCTGTTGTGTCTATAGACTATTAACTCTGTTTTTCCTCTGAACTAATATTTTAGTTTAGTTTGTCTACATACGTCTTTTTCCAGGGCTGCTTGGTGTTTTTTAAGCAGCTTCTCCATCTCCTGGGTGAAGTTGTTCCTCTGACTCTCCAGCTCTTTGTCCAGCCTCAGCCTATGCTCATCCATTTCCCCTTTCAGCTTGTTCTCCAGGGCCATTAGGTGCTTCTGATGTTGCCGCCTCATGCGTTTGTATCCTGACATCTGCTCCCTCAGCTCTGAGTCCTGCTCGTGTTCTTGCATCTCACGTGTCACCTACAACATGACAATGAAGAGGAATTATCAGAATGTTGCTCTTACACTAGGATCATCAAAGACTCCAGTCACCCCAGCCATAAACTGCTCAGACTACTTCCATCAGGCAGGACGTTCTGCAGTATCCAGTCCCGAACCAGCAGACTGAGAGACAGCTTTTTCCATCAGGCCATCAGACTGCTGAACACTTCATAGACACCTCACCTTCACTTACCGGAACTTCAACATTATGCACCCCATACTGTATATAAATGCCACTTGTTTTGCACATTTCCAACTGCTAACCTCTGTATGTTTTATTTTATTTTATATATATGTATACACCCACACACACACACACACACGTATATATACATATTTGGTATTCATATTCAGTAATGCGCATACATTCTTATATTTGTACATATATTTATTCTTATAATTCTCAGATTCCCATTTTTGTATTTTGCTTTGTTCTTATGTTTTTGTATTTTTGCACACCTCTGTTGCTTGTGAAGCTTGCACACAAGAATTTCACTGGCATGTGCTGTACCAGTGTACCTGCACATGTGATGTGACAATAAAAGTGATTTGATTTTAAGTATGCCAAAATGCAGACATTTGACACTTGTGCTTGTAGAGCGGTAAACAAGTATACTCACGAGTCTCCACCAAGGAATTTTAAACATTTGCTAAATATAAAACACTTCATATTTTAGTCCTTTTGTCAAAACAAAGGAAGGTTTAGTAAGCAAATGTGTTCTCACAAGTGATGCTGTGCGTATAGTGGCAAAGTGCTCTCTGTTACGGTAGTGCTTCCTCGGGGCCTGAGCTGGTGTTGGCTGGGGCTCAGTGGGCTCACTGGTGGCCGCTTGTTCCAAAGAGAGACTCTCTTCTTCCTCCTGGGGGGGGTAAGGCAACAGAACAATTGAGAAGATACACTACACAGTATAGCCATGGACAGAGCAGATTCAAGACACTTGGAGCATTTACATGTATGCATGGACTGAGAGAGTGAAGTGATGTAACTTGAGCCCAAGCTCCCAGCAAAGCCATGTGAGGCTTTATTATAAACTGGAATCAGAAGAATCCTCCTTTAAATTGTTAGCATGTGTCCGAGTCATTTCACCTACCGGTTTGAGGTGTATGACGGAGCTGTTGGACATGACCGTGTGATCTCCATCCATTAGGTCCAGCTCACTGCGGCTGTCCTGGGCTGCTTCATTCAGGCTGTTCACAGAGCTGCTCTGGGAGCTAGCACTGATAGACATGCTGGGGATGGACTGATTACTGCCAACGCTGTTCACCGTTCCTGTCCGACCTCCGCCAGGCTCCAGGTCCTGAAGACAAAGCCGAAAGAGTGGCACAGAGAAAGAAGGCGAGCGAGGGAACAGGAGGAAGAACGAAAGACACAGGAGACGCAGACAGACATGCATAAAACAAGGCATTTAGAGTTACTGAGGAAAGCCCTTTTAAAGTGGCAAATTCTTTTGTGTGCCCACATAAATCCTGTTCGTGTCGCTTGAGTTTGGATGCTAGCCAACAAATATCCACACACCTCGTCTCCATCCTGGGCTTCTGAAGTGGGCCCATTGTGGGCCTCCTGAAGGAGGATCTTCTTCATCTTTCGGTACTGCAGGTTATCCAGCTCTCGTACGGCATCCTTGGTTCTCTGAATGAGGTCCATCAGCACAGAGTCTGGACGCTCACGTTGCAGAAACTCATGCTGTGGGATGGTGAAAGGAAAGTTACTTGCATGTCCATTTTTAACTGGTAGTTTTCTAAGTAACGTGATGTTAACACAGGAGAAGAAGAAATAACATCAGAATGACATCGGAGAGTCTTAATAAAGAAAAGAAAAGAAAAAGAGACAGACTAACAAGACAAGCCTATAAAGAGTCCATAGTGTTACTGGTTATGAGAGTCATTTTTTTGCATTACATTTCAAATATTATGAATGTAATGATGGGATATTCAGTACTCCCAAAAGATATTAAATGCAAGTGATGAGGTCATAGCCCTGGGATTTAATGGGAGGATGACTCACACTAGGCAAGGCTGTCTCACACTATGCCCGATCACTGCTGTCCCTTCTCCCTATGTCCCTAACCCCCATGCTGACCTGCACCGACAAAACCCTTACAGCCCAGGCCTGGGTATACTGCTTCAGGATCAGCAACTCAAGAGCAATCACACCAGTTAAATTGGGGACAAAGGTGCTCAGGCATGGATTGATTAGTGTCAATCTAAGAGTGATGATCCCATTGGTGTCTGTGTTTATGCCTGAATATTAATATGTATATTGTTTGTCTGACAATGACACAAATTAATTGTTTTCATACAAAAAAACAAAAAATAAAAAACGGGAAAAAAAGCTGCATGTGTGAAGAGTCTTTTCTTGACTGATCAAATATATTTACACATGAAAAGCTCTACTGAAACACAAGTGAAGCTTGGATTTTTACATTGCAGTCTCATAACATGAGATGAAATTTGCAAGTTAGCATATAATAATGTGTTACAGTATCTGCAGACAAAAGTAACACCTACACGAAGTGCTCGGCCATGGAAACCCATGCCATGAAGCTCCCAGCACACAGTTCCTAAACACTCCAACACTGCACTAATACTACTTACAGATGGTCTGATTGTTGGGGTTTTCTCTGTATTCATTGTAGGGTCTTTACCTTAAAATATAAAGAACCTTGAGGCATCAGCTGTTGTGGTTTGGCACTAACCCTAAAGCCCAAGATCTTCAGAAGGAACATGTGTTATATTAGTTAGTCAGAGATGAAAGTTAACCCTTAACATATGGCATTAAAATCCCAGAATGAGTGCCACAATAGTTAAAACGTCAGCACATGAGCTATTATTACATTTTGACAATGACTCTTCCTACCATGTGTCTGCTTACCAGAAACCTCATGTACAAGGGGAAGAAATGTGCACAAGAGCAGATCATCCAGAGGACTGACTGCGAAGCTATGACAGTTATGACAGCTAAGAATAACACCCAGGTAGATAAAGTCACGCATTTCCTCGTAAGATTAAAAGGCATTTGTTACGCACTTTAAGGTGGTTAAGTTGGGCTACAAGTCACATACAGGAAAACCACACTAAGCAGCAGCTAAAAACACATTTCAGCTGATCTTAAGATAGGCACAGTTTTAGAAGTTGACATTTAAAAAAACAAACCCCAAAAAGACAATGTGCAGTGTTTCCATACCCAAAGGACAACTTCCATTAGCAACAGAGAGTCTATTAGCAGGCTAAGTGACAGCTCCTCAGTGACTTAACGATGGACACTTAAGTCACATCTCCATAGTAATTACACCAAGCTCTGTGTGCGTGTGTCTGTACATGTTTTGGTTGTGTGTGTCTCTGTGTCAGTTTATCCGGAAACGGAGGATTAAAGAATCAAAATAGAAGCTTATGTGAGGAGAGAACAGAGTGCAAACATCACAGGGAGCTTCATCACCAGAGGGCTTGTCAGTATCGCATCTTAGCACAGTGACCCTGCTGCTCTCTGTCTCTGTGTTGCAGTGTACAGTACATCAGCACATGTGCGCACACTTACACCCAACATGTCGTCAGAGTGCGGTCGGTCCTGGGGGATTTTCTGAAGGCAAGAATCGATAAAGTTTCTAAAATCTTCTGACCTGGAACAAAGATGAGGAGAAGAGAGACTGTCAAAAAAACGAAGACACAGAGAGCCGGCATCAAAAACAAACATCATTTCAGCTACAAAACACTAGATATAGATAGAATAACTCTCTGTTGGCATCCACAAAAAATATACACATTTGTTTCACATCCCCAGCAGACAGCTGAATTTAACTACACAGACGATATACTGTGTGAGTGCATGTGTGACACCTCACCATTCACTGGACTGCAGCGTGGGGCTCTCATTCTGCGCTATGTGGTATAAGGCACTCATTGCATTCATGTTAAACAAGGGAGGCTTCCTCTCCGCTGGAATAGAACGACATCAGTCAGACACCATTTTAATTACAGGGTTACTGATACGACTAAGTGAAGGGTTAAAGCTGCCTTTCACAACTGATGAGAAGTAAAAAACACCCAACTGTGATCAGTAACACTACTGATGCAACAAAACATCACAATCACTTTGTCAGGGAGAGCAAATCTTTAATTTCCAGTAAAAGTAACTTTCTCCTGCCGTTATATTTTTATTGATACAATAGGTGCGGATGGTGGTGCAGTATTAGCACTAGCACCTCACAACAAGTTAAGATAACTGCTGATTCTATACTGGCCCACAGATGTGAGGTAGATAAAGTTAAGACACATAGAATAAAGCACTGTATGAATGTCTGGTTAAATGTGGGTTGCAGATTAAAGTGCTTTGAGTGCTCAGTAAGACTAAAAAAAGAGCTTTATAAATGTCAATTCAATCATACAAACATGCCGTCACTCACCTAATTCTATACAGGTAATCCCTAAGGACCAGACGTCCACCTTTCCATCATACTGGCCTTCATCCATAGCTAGAATCACCTCTGGTGCCATCCTGGATAAATTCAAGGAAAAAACATAAAGCAGGAAAAGGGATCAGACATGTAATGTAAATGCATGTAAAACACACACACGCACACTTAGACTTTAACTTTCACTTACCAATATGGCGTTCCCACAAAAGAGTTGGCAGGTGAGGCAATTGAGGCAGAGCCAAAATCTGCCAGTTTGACTTGGCCAGGCTCAGTCAGCAGGATGTTGCCAGCTTTCACATCCCTGAGAGAGAGAGAGAGAGAAAGAAAACATCACAGCATGTGGATAAGTGGAGAGATGTAGTGTTTACAGTTGCTTCCTAACATAGTTAAAATATCATGAAATGAAATAAACAGTTGATGGAAGGACCTCACTCACCTGTGGATCATATTATGGGAATGAAGGTAGGCCAGCCCCTGCAGAGCACCATGTGTGATGGCAGCAATCTCAACTTCTTGCAAAGGTTTCTTATGAACTGTAGGAAAAAAACCAGAACAAATGTGCATGTTTCTTCTATGTGAACTCACTCAAATATCCACATGTCATTTAGAAAAGTAAAAAAACTGCTTCTCACCTTCTAGCAGGTCAGAGGCCGAGCCAAGACAGTACTCCATCACCAGCTGGAAACATGACATCATTTTAAGAATAGTGGTGCTAGGCAGTGTGAGATTATGCATGCCTGTAAACTAGACTCACCCATGCTGTGTGCTCGCGGAGGTAACATCCTTTATATTCTATACTGTTGGGGTGCCGGATCCTTTGGAGGAACTTCACCTCCTTTATTATGTCTTGCCATTTCTGTTGGGGAAATAAAGATTTAAATGGCAATCGTTGATTGGCTTAAGGAACCAGAGGTGGCTGTGTCTGCATCTGCAAGCTTGTCTTTAAGTGCAGAAGGGAGTAAGGTGGCTCTCTTCACAGGTTACATATAATCAGATTAGAGCTAATCACTGGCAGAGAGGACTGCATCTGGGACAACAACAACAACAAAAATAATAATAAAAGTCAACAGGTTGGAATGACCCTGTTAGGTTTGTAAGTTCAGTGATTTTAAATCAGAACTGCAAATTTAATACTGCAGTCCAGCAGATCTTTATCAGGCCTGCTTCTACCTAAAGTTACATTAAGATAATCTCTTATCTTCTACATAGCAAAGTTACTGATTCAGTGAAAGTGAATTCCAGTTTGTTGGGAGCTCAGAAACAGCATAATGTTCACCTATAATGTTCTTTGGATATTTGGATTTGGATTATTTGGCATCAATACTTCACGATTTGCTGCATGAATTTGAGTTTTTCCATTCAATTTTCTGGCCACGGTGCTGATGAGGAAACGTTTGTTGCTTCTCTAAGCTGTCAAGCCTGAGGACACTACTTTTATATTATACCACCAAAACTATTTTTAAAGAAAGTTATGTTTTACACTGTACCCTGAACGTAAGGGCATTTGAAGAGTGTACAGGGGTTTTTGGACATCAAATACGTCCTTTAGAAAATGTGTGAAAAAGTTCTCACCTCATTAGACTGTTTGCCACTGTAGGACATCTTTTTAATTGCCACCACTTCATTTGTGCGCACATCCCGTGCCTGGGAAACGAGAAGGACACTATTGGTACATGCATCAACCAGAACATACACTGTAATATTAATTATCTGCACATTTTGACATGTTGTTTATCGAGATCTCTTTAAAAGATGGAAGTAATTTTTGAGCCTGAAAAATGAAGCCAGGAGTACGTTCAACCTGCATTCTCTATAATGGCCAAAAGGCAGGGACACCTCTGAGGACATTTACATCCAAATAAACACTTTCCCGTGGAGTTTATGGGCTCAGCGTTACACTATTTAACTGATTTTATCACTATTTAAAGTGTACAATTTTTTTTTAACCACTCATCTAATCTAAAGTGAGTCTTTCTTTTGTTTGTGTCAGTGTGAAGATGCAGCTTCCTTACAAAGTAGACGGCGCCAAAGCTGCCATGGCCAATCTCTCGGAGGTCGGAGAAAAGCTTCTCCGGATCTTCTTTGAAGAAAAGCTCAGCCACCTCCGGATCCTTGAGGCTCCCTGCCCTTACGGAGGAGGGCATCCTGGTTAATGTAGCCCCTTATTATCTGGGTGCTGAGCTATGGCAAAGCAGCTGAAGATTCATCTGCGGTAATCGATGACCCTAAGGAACCAGTACATGGGCACCTGCATGGACAGAAAATGAGACAGAGACAGCGAGATGTGTTAGCATGGACAAGATGAAACACACTGATCCTGCAGAGGAGGAACAAGAGTTTGACGATACCAGCAAGATGAGTCAAAGACCGTCAAAGAGGAAAGAAGGAAATCTGAACACAACTTTGACCTAAAAGGAAGCAAAAACGAAATGTTTTCTCAAACGCTTGTTTGCTCACAGAGTGACAAGGCCAGAGTATCACTTTTTATTTCATGAAAGAAAAAAAAAAAGAAGACAAAAGACAGAGTTGGTCAGAAAGGTCACCTCTGAACTATATTATACTTGGTGATTTTGGCCATCACAAACGCCTTCAGCTGCTGACACTAATTTAACTGCTGAGTCATCACTAGTACTGCCTTCAGATTGCCTCAGCAATTACTGCAGATCTTTAAACTACTGGGATGACTGGGCAATACAAATATTCCAACACAAGAATTGATTTCATGTCCACTGCTATGAGCTGGCCTGCAGAAATGAAGGGTGAGCTGCACTGAACGATCAATCCTGGCATAGGGTCAAATATTTTGCATCATCAGACTCACAACTAGAACATTTACATGTGCAAGATTAATATTGTTTACAAGCCTCATTCAAATTATGTACCACACGCTTAGTGTGCTGAGTGAATGTGAATGTTTCCCCTGGTTAATCACTTACTTAAGAAGGCATTGCTAAAAAATATAATCAAGTGTTGCTACCACTCTTTAATCATGGGAATTATAGTAGGCTTCATGCAAACTTTGAAACCTTGTATAAAAATTCTCTCACCTACACGCTGCCTTTAGAGTTTGGATTATATGTTTTTTCCTCAGAGGCTTTAACTTCTGCTGCTGTGTTTTTGGCAGTTACATAAATACGAGTGGAGATCAACACGCCTGCTGAGACCCTGTTTTCTGATCTTTAATCATGTTCTCACAGAGCAAACTAATTTACCATGTGTGAAATTCTGTTTTAGAAGTCCAGGGTTTACACCAACAAAAATGTTGGTAAATCCAGACGGCCGTGAGTAGTGAAAGGGTGGGGTGGTAAAAATATTTAGTATTTATAATAATAGCAGTATGTACAACCTCAACAACTCTGTGAGTTAAATTCCCCAACATCTGTCCTGTTGAAAAAGCTATCCATCTGACTGTTAAAAAAAAAGGAAAAGAAAGAAAAAGAATTGGGAAACAGAGTCCAAACAGAGAGAATGAAATGGAAACTTAATATAAACACGCTTAAGTAACAAAAACAGAGGTCCAGTCTTTTTCTATTGGATTCTAGTGAATAGAGATTCATTCAGATTTTTCTAATAAACAGGTTCAATAAACAGGGGTCAATTTAACTATACATGAAACATTTAATTATACAGGTATTGACATTTTGAATACATGTGACCACTATCCATGGGACATTATCTTCTAAGCCAGTAGAAGTAGTTGCTGAAGTTTGATAGCAGTTGTTGGAAAAATAAGTGCTCAAGCCCCAGTCACACGGGCCTAGACACCTGTCAGTGACCCCTTGGCAACCACCTGTCGCTACCAAAAAGTATGCATTTCCGAACCAGTTGGCAAAAACCTCCTTGTGATTGCTTTGGTTGCTACCATATGGTGAGATTGCCAACCAGTTGTGGAATTAACATTGTTCCATAGCAACCAGTTGTTATATCACATGCAATATGGTAGACAACTCTTGAGCACATACTTGACATCATGCAAGGAACATCAACAGCAAGGTTTTACTTCGTGTGAGATGCTAATATGAACTTGTGTCAATTTCCCTAAACATCCAGTCTCATGTTGGTCAAAGGACCAACAGGAGTGCTGGACTGCCAAAGAAAAGGGAAACTATACATTAGTGTTCCAGTGAAATGCAGTGCATGACATCTTCATGTCATGTGTTGCCAATCAAGCCCATCAACATTTTTCAGTAACGATATGTAGCATGTACACAAAAACATCTACATGTGGCAGTTTTACTGCATTAAAAAAGCAGATGGCATGGCGTTAACTTTAAAGTTAACGCTTAGAGATGTGATTACACATGTACCATGTACTCTGACTCTGACATTTGGGGGATTTTGTGCATGAAAGTAGAAAAACTTCAAAGCAGTGTTTTTGACAAGTTAAGAAAAATATCAGCTCTAACCCAAAGGAACAAATTAACAGACAATAAAAGGCATCTCCAAGTCAGCACGGTATACTGACAAAGCATTCGGAGCAGCAGCAACAACTAAAAATGTTAACAACAGTCTGCTGTCAAAGCTTTCTGTAACTTTTCCTAAACCACAATGACTTCTTCTAGCCAACATGTGACTACACTTCCTCATAAATGTACCACACAGATCTCACAGATTGCTACAATGCAAGGCTATACCATTACATGCTAACAAGCCTTTTATTTCTATTTAACGTAAGCAATATTAACAAAGTCATTTATATATATTTAATTACATATTTAAAACTGACTAGAATGAAACCATTTTACTGTAATTATATTGAAAAAATATAGAAAAATAAAACAAAAACATTATATTATAAACATATTATACTTATTAGATGCATAATAATAACAACATATTTTGGCAAACTATACCTATAGAAATGATACCTATAGAAAGTGCCGCCAAGTGAGTATATTTGGGAGTGTTGAATGGCAGCTTTGAAACAAACTTTATTCTCTCAACAGTTAAAAAACACCTATTAGCTTCATCTTCACCTCACCTGTTTTGTTACATCTGTGCGTGACGGAGCTACTTGAGCCCTATTCTCAATAAATGCCAAACAGAAGTATTGCGACCAGAAATGAACACAAATGCCTCATTTTGCTGAACCTCTGCACTCTGTGCATCAGTACTCTTTACTGTACTGATGAAAGTAGCCATAGAGCCCCTCCCAGCTGTTAATGTTCCGTGATAGTACTTGCTAGCATGCATTACTCAGCATACCCTTTAGGCCAGCGGTCCCCAACCCCCGGGCCATGGACCGGTACCGGTACGTGAGTCATTTGATACCGGGCCGCGAGAGTTGAGGCTCGGGTGTGAAGTTTATGGTTTTCAGGATTTTTATCGTTAACTCTGTTTCCCTGGGTCTTTTCCCGTGTTGTAGTTGTCTGTCTTATTTTGAAAGAAATATTTACATGTTACCATAGCGGCCAGAGAGCATTAAGAGGCAGAGAGGAGGATGTTACTCTCAATGTTGTTGGCACATTTCAGGAGGACGCTGCTAATAAAGTTACACAATTACACAGTGAATTTGCATTTATTATTATATTTACAAAATACCACAGTTTTTGTCTTGGTTGTATCATTTTATTTCGTTGTACTTATCCGCGACACCTTAAAAGGCCGGTCCGCGGATAATATTTTCTGACATTAAACTGGTCCGTGGCGCAAAAAATGTTGGGGACCGCTGCTTTAGGCTTTACTTATGCAGCCCTAGAGATCTGTCAGTAACCATATGGCAACAACTGGTGACAAGGCAAAAGTATGGTTTCTGGAACTGGATAATCAGTGGTTGCTGAAGGTTGCTGGAGGTTGCTGGCATTCGCTAGCATGAAATTGGTCACAGAGAGGAATATGGTCTTGTACAGAAAATCGCTTTACATTGCTCTGGTCACTGGCAAGCTGCTGCGGTTACCAGTAATTTATATGGAAGATGCCATCTTGTTTGAAAACACGCCAAGCAATAGTGTGAAAGGTGTGATACAAAATGGATAACATTCTCCTTCAAAGTAAAATGTGTTGGTTCTAGAGGTAAGACAACTTTTACTTTGAAGGCAAACGTTTTCTGTTTCTGTTTGCATTGTGCCTTTTAGTCTCACTGCCACCTGGCGAGTACTTTCCAAGTGTTTGCAGACATGTCACCCTTTTTTCAAGTGCACCTACAATACTCTGTGTTTGCAGACATGTTGGTATCTTCAATATAAACTATAGAGGACCACAGCAAAGCAATCACGAATCAGAATCTTCTTTCAGCAACAGCTAGGAACCCCCAGCAACCACTCAATAACCAACCAGGGAATACACATTACTGGAGGTTGCCAGAGGGTCAACAACTGGTGTCTAGACCTGTGTGACTGAGGCCTTAGCGGTGTTATTTGGTAAATGTGCAGTTACTAGTTTTACAAACTATATACATTTTCCATGTTAAATATAATTCAGTGTAAATTAATTATACATTTATATATTTTTTAACAGCATTAGAACTGTACCTGATAAGTATGGCCAGTTAATGCAATCACTGTCTCAACGGAACCTTTAAAGCTACAAGTTTTGACTATTCACCGGCATGGTGGTATTTAAAAAATGTGTGCCATCCAGGAAGTTAAAACTGGTACATCTGGTATACCGTCTAGCGGTTACAAAGGTAACTGAAAGGTAATACAAAGGTAACGACATCATTTTTCAATAGTGTTTTGTAATGGTTATTTATTACAATGGTAATTTTTCCCCCTCATGCTAAATGTTTTCCTGTTCACACAATTATTACACTTTAACATGTAAAAGATGCAGGCTTTCTGTTGGTGTGTTGAAGCATAACTTAAAAAAAACAGCAGTTAAAAAGGTTAATTGCAATAAAATATATATCTTATAGTATTATATTAACATTATAGGGGAACTATAGAAACAAAAAGAGCAAAGATTAATTCTATTTTAAATAACACTGCTGAGAAGAGCGAATCAAGCACTGAACTCTGTCACATGACTAAATCTGGAAGAATCTGAGCTGCATTGCTAGATGTGTGTAAGCACATGCAATTATTAAGAGGAGAAGTGCTGGACACTGTTTTGCTTTACTGCTTGAGAAAATGGATTCTCTCTTGAAGAGTTATGCGAATTGATTTCCTCTGCACTGTAAAAATCACCATGAAGCCTAATGAAGAGGCAAGCAACACACAAAGCTGAGTAGCAAGGGGTGTGATTGAGAAGCGGAGAGAGAGAGAGAGAGAGAAATGGAGAAGGATAATAAATAATCAAATAAGTTATTGATTCCATAGTGAATTTCTCTCAGCTCCACAGGATTAGCTACAGAGGAGCAATGCTGCGGCCTGACGGCTCACCAACAGCAGAGAAAAATATGTACAGGATGTTCCAAAGAATTTTAATAAAAGCTAATTAAAACCCACCCTAAAACATCCATTACTACAACATAATACATTTTAATTACTGTTATTAATTAGACTCCAATTAACCTTTTTTTATTCTTGAAAGCGGATGATTCAAAGTCTTATTTGGCAAGCTGCAATTACACCAATAACGGCTTTGAATACAAAATGTAATACCAGATTAAGTACGAAGGTTAACATTGCTCCACGTGTTCTGCCAGCCACCACACTAAACATACTGTTGGAGCGATTACTCTTCCTTAGTTCCTCAACACATCCATGTTACACCCACATGCTTGTGTTTAGCTATTTTTGGGCGATTACACCCCCTCACTGCCTACTGTACTTGACTGGAGTTATTAACCAGAATACCTATGATCGCCTATGGATATGCTTCCCCCCCAACAGAACTGTGGGAATTTAATAGTGTCGTTGTGTTTGTTATATATACATATTCACACAAATGGTGCCCAGAATATGCTTTATGCTGTACTGTTAAATAATTCAAAACAGGAATTCACTTAGGTGATACATCTCATGAAGTGATCATGTATAAGCCTGATGTAACTGGTCCTAGTGAACTACTCCTTATTCATTTCTTAGAAAATTCTCAAAGCGCACGCTTAATTAACACACAATAATTAAAATCTTCTCAAGCCCAAAAGAGAAGCATGATTGTAGTTACAGTTCATAAACGACCCCAGTCAGGCCCAGTGAGGTACTCATTTTAAAAATGAAAAATAAAATCTGTCATATGTAACTCATCTGTGCTTGAATCAGTCAATAAACTGAGTTTATGCATCGTTAATTACTTAGACGCCCCATTAAAACGAAAAACAATAACAACAGCACTGCAACATCACATCACTGTTTGTTCAGAGAAAATGTTAATTTAATGAACTGCATGTGATGTTATTAAAATGGCTTACACACAACATTTGTATCCCTCTGGGATGGAGGGTGGGGTGTCCATGCTCCTGCCTCCCAGACCGATTACAGATTGTGACTTGCACTGAGTGGAGGAAGTGAACGCTCTCTAGCTAAGCTATCTAATGTCAACAACATGTCTCAATTTCTTGTGCCATAGCAAAGCTGGTGATGGAGGGGACGCAGTGACCAAACGCTCAGAGGACTGAACCATCCAGTTTCTATCACAAAGCTTTATTTACACCTCTCCAGTTGCGACAAGTGTCACGAGCGTCAACGACATGCCACAGTTACTCTGAACAAGAGAAACAGGGAAAACAAATGCATTTAAAATGGCCCCTTTAACAGCAAATACGGGCATTCACACACCAAAATACTCATACGTCTCAGTGGATGTGGTTCATCAAACCAGATGGGCCGCTTTGTCTAAGGGCATTTTGGATTTGAGAATATGCGTGAGTTCTGATAACAAAAATGGGCTTGCGTGTGACTGAGGTGTACAAAAGCTCAACTGCTAGGAGTTTAACGTCATTGTTGTGCAATGCACAACTGTCAGAAAAACATGATATGAAGAGCTGATAAGCTTGAAGGCATACACTTCCATAGATTACACAATTTGGCACCATTTCCTTATACAAACTACTTCTTCATTCACATCCCTTACTTAAAACACGGTCAAATAGACTCTTTAAACCTTCAGTTGCTTGTCATCAAAATAATTTGCAAAATCTGAAAGTGAACTTAAAGATTATGACTGGTTTTAAGATACAGGATGCACAATGTCAATCTTGAGACGTTTTTGTCTCATTTTAAAGTTTGTATCTTCAGTTGATGACCTGAAAACAATAAAACGAATGCGTCTCCCTACCCCCTCTTCTTGCTCTCACTCTGACTCATCAAATATGTTGTTGGTCTCCAAGTGTTAAGCAACCAGCCTCAATTACAAACCTTTATCCCAGACTTCTCCCCCTTATTATCTGTCACTGACCTCCATTGATGTCAAAAGCTTTTAAAAACACACCCATGATCCACACTGGTGTACTATATTTATTAAAAAGGTATAGGTGCTACAGTTTACATCTCCAACATCTCCATGATCATATCATTTTTCCCCCTCTCTGCCATACTACTGAAGGTTGAACACCACAAATGGAACCTGAGGATCACTATCATGTGATTAGCCCTCACTTATACCAACTAAAAAAAAAGATTAAATACAATAAAAGGCACTGTACAATCGATAAGCCAAGTAAGGTTCATGGTATTACATGCGTACAAGTGTACTATATATTATTCACTAACATAAGGCAAGACTACTACTGCCTGCCTTTGATCTCAACTTGAGCAACAACTGCAGGCTTTGCTCTGGCGTCTAATCCATTTTTCCTGAGGGCGCTTAAATCAATTTTGCAGTTTGCCCATATTCAACATCACCCATGGCAGAACAACTGGCAGGCAAGAAAACAACTTTGTAGAGGCTTCTCCAGCAATCAAGACATTGGGCACCACTCACTGGTTTGTAGCTTGACAGTGTGAACGCGCTGTTGTTCTGACAGTCATGCAGACATGTAAATGAACAATTGGCAGGTGATCTGATGAGACCAGCTTATAATAAACCTGGAAAGCAGGCGGACAGGTAGCCTGCCAGAAAAATGAGTGATCACTGAGTAGCAGATAAAGTCCTGCATCCCTTTTAACGATAGACTGAATATAGACTACACTGCACACAAACGTCAGCCACCAAGCCTGGGACATTTGAGAAATCACCCCAAACGAAGCGCAACGTCTTATTTGGATGCATGATGAACTTGGTGCCACATCTCTGGCGTTACTGAACCACATTCAGTGTCGTGTTGCCTCCGTGTGCGACTGGTCCTCTGTGTGATGCATAAGTTAGGCGGCAAAGACGCAGATAAGCCAGGCAGAAGGGAAGCTTGCCGAGTAATATCCACTGTTACGCAATATCAACACTGAAAACTGAAGAATGCGATTCACGTCAGCGCACTAAAACAGCCACCAGCCGCCGACCGACGTGAGCGCTACCCGTTCTCGCACACTGCAACGATGATTTGTCAGACTCTGCTGGCCAACGCCGCTTGTAAACACAAAGCCTGGGAAAGCAACTTAGGTGCGACATACATAGGATGAGCCTGAACCAATGTCACCTAACGCCACACTGCATAACTATTCAGACAGTATGTGACGATGTCCCTTAGAGGTAAACAAACTTGCCAAGCAGACACCCTCCCCTCCTCAGAGGCGAGTTTCACTCAGTGTTGCCGTACAGCCACAGTGGACAAAAACAAAACGAGGGAGTGGCACTGCTTTCAACCATAGTTGCATAAAGCGGATTAGCATGCTAAAGCAGCTAGCTAACGCTCCTTAGGTAAGGCAATCTGTGCCCATCCTTTTACTACCATCATAACAACTCTCGATTTAGCTCTCCAGCATTGCCCCTTGTACATTTGGATCAATTAGAGACATGTCACGTCGCCATTAAAAACAAATGCCTTCATACTAACAATCGGTGACTCAACTTGCCCAGTAAGGCGAACTAAAAAAAAAAAATCTGTCGATGTGACACATTGTAGAAGTTGTGACAGCAACTTTTGGTTAGCTGGCAAATAGCATCCTATTTGGTTGGCTAGCTCGTAAGCTAAGATATACTGAAATCAAGCTCCGTTGCAGTGTATAGCGTTGGGAGAACAAATCAGCACACACAGAGTAAACGTTAGCAGAACGCTAAACTTGGTTATCAACTCACCTTGTCAAGAAAAAAAATTAATCCACACAGGTTAAGATGAAGTGGGGGTATGAACGGCTGCTTAATCCGGTCACCCGGGAACAGAGCAGGGCAAGGTGTCTGTGGCTAAATCACGGGCAGGCAAAGCAATCCGGGCAAATCAGAGTGCGGAATTCGCTAGCCGATAAGTTAGCAATGCTAATTCGCTAATCTAACCGCATAATTGCCCTACCCAAATACAGACGGTCATTCTGCCCAGCCCGATTATTCTCCTTAGCAATAACCGATTTTCGTCAGCAAGTGGAAATAATAAATATTTATATGAAAGCGAAGCAAAGAGCTGAGCTGGCTAACGACTGACTGCCAAGCTTAAACTGTCACAACGAGCTGCAGGGAAGGCAGGCAGGGTACTGGCCAACCAGCTAGCTGCTAACGTTAGGAAGCAGCTAGCAAAGTTTCTTTACGAAAAAGCAGTTCCCCAAAAATGGCGGCGGAGAGAATCACCTCCCTTCCACCGTGAAGGAACCGAGGAGCTAATGAAACAAACAGGAGTCGGAGCGGCTCAGCAGCCAGCTTTAACCGAAGCGAGAGTACACGTGTGACAATTTTGG
>VUQG01016755.1:0-11773 GCA_015106755.1 Etia nguti | reverse complement strand
TATATTGATATATATATATATATATATATATATATATATATATATATATATATATATATATATATAAAACCCAGCATAATTTTTCCTGGGGAAACCAAAGTTGGTGGTTAATGAGTCAAAAGTGCTTTTTTTAATATTTGAACTAACTGGCAATAATCATAGAGTGGAGTACTACTAAGGGTTACTACGTGTTAAGTGCAAAAATAAAAATATTTTGAAAGTAATTACATAATTAAAGCATTAGACTTCAAATAGAGGTAAGCCTTTTTACTTTCTTGGCGTTGCCGTTGCCCTGACTTGTTTGCAGAGGATCCTGCAGACTGGAAAGTCTCTTTTGTCACATGTGCCTGCAGCAAAGAGGAGCTCCTTCTGCAGTTTGAGAAAACAGACAAAAAGAGAAAAAAAAGGAAAAAAGGGGAAATTAAGAGAAAAAAGAAACGGGGTCTGATCCGTGAAGAGCTACTGTCATGGGAGCCTGGAGGCTAGAGCAAGAACTTGGACCCAAAAGCAGATTCAAGCACGGCCGACAGGGGTAAGGTTTCAATTAGTTTACTTTACAGGAACATGCAGAAACAGTGGCAACACAAAGGAGGGCTTCTTGGCGAGCGGTTCTAAACTGTGGGCAGAGAGCGATTAGAAAGGATTGCAGAGGAAACAAGACTGAAGATGTGAGGAATATTGTGAAGGAGTCTTACCTGGGGTAAACAACACTGGGAAGGTGGATGGCCAGGTGAGCTCCTCAGTGGAGAGTGAGAGAAATTATTCCAACCTTGTTTCCCAGTGATCCACAAGAGAAGGTGGCAGGAAGGCAGGCAGGTGGAGATGGCGAATGATGCAAACCAGAGTGGTGAAGTGCACGGCAACAAAGTGGAGAACTGTTGTGGAGCTCAGTGTCCAGAAAATCCTGAGCAGTAGTTGAGTGATGGAGAAAATGTGGCAACTAGAAGCAAAGAAAAGATCAGTCTTTCACAAGGACCATGAACCGCAGCAGCCTGTTACCAACATGAAGTTAGTCAACGATCTGGCAAAGAAGAGATGAGGATGCTGATCTTAAATACCATCTGCTGATTGCTTGTGGACCAGGAACAGGTCAGCTGAGCAGGTGGCATAAATGGGCGGATACCAGGGAACTCAGGGAGGGCATAGGAAAAACACTGGCGCTCACCTGGACCATGACAGCAGGGTCTAGTGGTAAACTCTGATTAGAAAATACAAATAAAGTAATTCTTTAGAAGCAGTTAAGTGGTTTTCACGAATCACAGAGTTTCAGAGGCAAATGCAGACTCATGGATTAAGGCAAACTAAGCCCTTGTTCTGGCTGGTGAGTAAGTAAAAGTAACATTTATTTATATAGCACTATTTATTTATATAGCACTATTTATTTATATAGCACTATTCAGGACAAAAAGAGGAAAAGAGGAAAGGGGAAATAAAAACAGGGGAACTACAAAGAAACTAAGCACAGTCAGTTAGTTCCCGGAGGAACCCACCCGAGGGATTAATAAAGTTTTATCTTATCTTATCTTATCTTAAGCAGGGAGATGCAGTCAGAGAAGTGAAATTAGGGCACTAAGAAACACAAGAGAAATGATCACATGAGAAGAACTGAAACTAATTTAAACAAAACAACAAATAAATGCATGAAATGCAAAGATGCAGAGCAACACAAATAATCCAGGCAGTAAAAGTGAGTAAAAATGCGACTGAAGGATGAGGAGGGGGTCAGCAGGTGGGTGTGAGAGTCTGGATATGGAGACAACAGCAGGGAGACAAACAAAGAACCAAATTATTCTCTTTTTAAATACACTTTGATATGTTTGAATGTCACAAAAATAACCACAAAATAAATTCCTTAGCACTTGGCCTCAGTAAGCAGGTAAGACATTTTAGTCTTTAGGGCTGCAAATCTGCTTTTTATCATCTGAAATGCAGAACTAACAGATACTAAGCAGACCAAGCTTTTATATCCAGCAGCTGGACCTCCAGGCTACAAACCAGGACACTCCCTCTGATTTTTAGCTAAACCTTTAAACCTTTGGTGAAGTTGTTGAGACACACACACACACACACACACACACACACACACACACACACACACACACACACACACACACTCATTTGATCCATTTTAATTCAAAAGTTTCATATTTGAAATATTTCCTTTGACCTCCATCAAAGGATATGCAAAATGAAGCTTGTCTGTTTATCAAGCGTATTACAAAGATTTAGGCTGATGTGATGAATATTTATCTTAAAACTGTAGTGAAGTACAGGTTATAAGTAACCAATTACACTCCTGGCTCATAGGTTACCATGAGACACCAGTTCGAAGTGCTTTTTAAAAGACTCAGTAAAACTGTATTTCTTCCATTAAGCTCTATTTAATCATGTTTTCATCATCTAGACTTTTATCATCTGTCATCTAAGTTGGTTCAGATATGACAGCAGGGGTGCGTATGAGAAGAAATCAATGTTAATGTACTGCATATTGGAAAAGGCTTCAATGGCTCCATTTCAGCATTTTCAGAGAGATTGTTTTTGTCTTTGTTTTATCTGCGTGGCTGAGAGTCTGCTCTGATCTTCTCAAATCTTTCCCTTTGCAACCACGATTATAATAAAGAAAACTATACCTGACATGAACACAAAGTAAACTGAAACTAAACTGATGTGTGCGCATCTGTATGTGTTTGTCGTCATCTAGTGGTTGAATTTGCCACCAACAATTTCAGTCCTTTACATCGCCTAGAAAGCTATTCTGGACAAGTCACAAATGAAGGGTTTTATTTAGTTAGTTTTTAATCAACAGCCAAACTGGATGGATGATTTAGAGTTTCTGAGTGGTGCATGCTTCAGGAAAGAAGGAAAAAGTGGAAGAACTGGAGAAAAACCCAGCAACATGAGGATGACATGCAAACTTCCTCCTGTGAAGTCAGATCCACTGCTCTGCTTGCTGATTAATGACAACCCTGCTGCTGAAAAGCTGGAAAGCCTGCTCAAAACACTTCACATAGAGTCCTGAAGACGCAGGATTTAAAGATCTGCTGCACTCGATGAGCACCTTTGATTACATCTTTGAGGTTAAGCTGAAGCTCAGCTCCAGTTTATCAAACAGACCGTCCAGCAGTGGTGCCTAATCATCACCAGCTCCCTCAAGTTATCCAGAAATGAAAGATTTCTTAAACATGTAAAACTGTTAAATATATTTTGCAGATATAGTTATAATATAGTCAAGCTGACATACATTTTTATTGTTTTGACCTTATGTGAATGGGTCATTCTTAATGGAAGTTGTTTATAAATGTGTGTAAGTAGTTTATGCTCCTGCTCCAGAGCTCCTTAGTCGACCTTCATGCCAGGTTTTTCAACTTTTGACCCGCCAAGTTTCATTTCTTCAAAATGAAGGAAAATTCAGTTTTATCTTTGCCAAAAACAGCTTTAATGTTTGGTTTTACATTTTTCATTTTAAGCGACAATGTGCAGATAAATTTGCTTCCTCTGAACCTCGACAGCTGTGTCCTTAAAGCTCTGAATAAAAACTGACTTCTGTCTGATTTCTGTGTCCAATTAGAGATCCTGAGGTTCGAGATCCACGGCCTCACAGCCGTACACCAGTAACAGTCTCATCGGTCACAACGCTCCACATATGAGTAAAAACAGACCAGGTCAGCACTTTTCTGCCTCTGCAGGCCAGATTTAGATAAAACAGAGCACAAGCTTTGGCAGAATTTTCAGTCTACATGAACTCATACCCAACCACTGCTAAAAGGTGTCACGTGTATATATTTAAGAGTGCATTTTGTACCCCTGCTGAATCTGCATTTGATTTGATTATATGCATCTAATGAACACTGAGTGTGGGAATGTATGCATCTACATTAAAACAACTAGACTCAGTGTGTCCTGGACAGTTTGTTAAAGAGTTGGTTTGTTTATCTTTAAGGTTTTCACTTTAAAATATAACTTTAAAAAAAGCAACAGTCCCGACAACAGGGATTAAATACTTTCGTTTAATTGTCGGCATTCCTGCAGGCCCCACAGAATCCAGCATATGAAGTTCTCGTAGATCTCATAGTCGTAGATCCACCTTTTCTGACTTTATCAGTCGCTCACATTGTTGTGGAGGACTTGTGACGGACTCCTCTTTACAAAGTTGCCTCAGTTCGTTGACGGTTTGGGGTATTTGTTTATGTGAAGCTCTTTTAAGGTCCCGCGACAGCATTTCAGTCAGGTTGAGTTCTGGACTTTGACTGAGCCATTGCAACACCTTGATTATTTTATTTTTCAGTCATTCTGTTGTAGATTTACTACGGTGCTCGGGATCATTGTCCTGTTGCACGACCCAGGTGTCGGGCTGATGGCCTCTCATGTGAGTCTACAGTACTAGAATACAACCCCGGTTTGTGTCTGCAAAACAAGCTCAAATCATCACCTCTCCACCACTGTGCTTAACAGCCAGTCATGAAGTGTTTGTGCTGATATGATGTGTTTTGTACATTATGGCCAAACATCTCCTCTTTGGACTGATAAAGGGAATTATTCCAGAGGCCTGTGGTTTGTTCAGCCATGCAGCCATACTCTTTGTATCCTGGCAGCTCATTTCAGCATGTTCAGTATTAACACACAAATGTTGCGGATGATCAGTTAATTAGATGCATTTGATCATCAGGACCTGGCTGCTATTTATGCTTCTATTGCGTTTGAAAGCAGTAACGCTGTACTTTGTTTTTCAAAAAAACTGCTTTCTAATAATTTTAAATACATTTAAAAAAAAACCTGGGTTTTAACACTAAATCAAAACAATCACTGAATGACTTAAATAACTTAAGAAAAAATGTTTTTTTATGTACATTAGGGATCTTTTCATCTTTCATCACTACTAGCTGCATGCATTCAGACAATAACTTCTCTCTATCTTCTTCGCGTCGCTCATTTTACAAGATGAACATCAATCAGATAATATTACAGGGAAGAAAGTCTACTTCAGATGTAAATCCAAACAAAAACATGCAGCCACAGCAAACTGTGTCTAAGGAACAGGGTGGATAATCTATAAGATGCCCATAAAGGCAGATCTGATCTCTGATAAAACTGCAGCATAACAATGTAATTGCACCAGCCGTGCATATTTTATTATTTAGTGGAGAATCTGTGAGTAGTAAAAGTCACTTTACTGGGAAGGACTTTTGATTCTTTTCAAGCCCTAACCTAATCAGTGCGTGTAACACTGAACTCACACTCAGTCATTTCAACTTGAAAACATTAAAGTCAAGATATTCTCACCATGATCGACACATGCGATAACGGCTATCACTTCATGATCATTTCAGATTATGACACTCAACGAGAGCAAATTATCCGACGTTTGGTCGCACAGTTTAACGAGCTCCTCCTTCGTTTTGGATAAAGTCTGACACGCAGTTTTCATTTGTATTGTCACGGCAATCAGAAACACTCGATTTGTTTAAGCACTCATGCCAAACAATTTTGTTTCTTTTACAAAGCTATAAAATAGTTTTATATAATTCAAAATGAAAAACAACTGTGTAAAGCGTCCACAGATTTCAAATACTTTGTGCCCCGCCATAAAGTTCACACTCTGAACCTTCATGCTGACGAGGAGGAACGTAGAGAGTCACACTCACAGTCTTCACTTTCAGCAGGTCATTTTTCTCTCATAGTTTATCATTTTAAAGATTTTTTATTTCTCCAGAGGGCAGAGAAATTATGTTAAATTTTACAGTCACGGCCTATTAAGAAACGATCTATTCATTTCTTTCGCTGGACACTGATTTTACGCTATTATTTTTTATTGTTCGTTTTTTGGTTGTGGCCCAAAATGAATGTAAAATTTAACCACGGTTATATTGCAAAAGCGAAGCCAGAGACAGACATGAGATTTTTTCTCTCAGTGCAGAAGTTTATCAATGAACACACAAACAGACAGTTTACTGTGGTGCACAACATTCCCAACACATTTCCGCTTGTTTTGGAATTTTCAGGTAAGGTCGTGCTTTAAAACTATCTGCACAACCTGATGAATGAACTCTTTTTAGTTTTAAAAAGTCTCATGCATGGGCCCATCCGCACAGCATCCTCCTCAGTCATGCTGGTGCGACTGCTGTTAACCAAATAATTAAATTGACTTATTTAATAAGTTATCAGCAATGTGGCTTTTTAAGCTTTTCATGCCTAAATTATATGAATCAGTGCAACTTATTGCTGAAGTGTATCAGTGGAATTCATCTGAGGACCCCCAAGGCCTGTCTATAGCACCGATGCTGACTCAGAGGTTGAAGGTGGTGGTGGTGAAGTCAGACCCATCACAGATTTTCACACATCTGTATGGCTGCCATGTTTTTTTTAATACATTTGTGTTGGTGTGTGGTTGCCATGGTGGGGACACCTGTGACATGAAATTACAGCTTCATGCTCTCCTACACAAAAACACGTGCATAAAGGGAAAAATGAGAATGACATTTTGTGACTGTTTCACAAACTGTTGTGCGTCTGGGCCTGGACAGGGCCAGACAAGTCCCCCCCCCCAACTAAACCAAAGTCAAGTCAATGACTTGTGATTGACAGCTCATTAGCCGATGAGTGTGTGGCTTCATACCACAGATAATACTACAATTTGAAACACAGTATGGAAAAGATTTTCAAAACAAATTTTATTTTTTATTCAACATGCTCCAAAACCAGTGACTGAGCCCATAAACTTGACCTTTGTAAAGTGTTTACAAAGGTCAAGACAGAAAGCTGTGTTCTCGCAGACTTCTATAGGATCAGAAGTCTTTTTGTAGACACAGCTGTCACCATCTGGCATAAGGCCTGGAGAAAAGGTCTATTTTGATCTAAACTGGGACCGTTTTAACCGAGCCAAGCTTTTTCCCAAACATATTTTTTGGTGTATTTTATTGTGTATTAAAGTAAAGACCCTAAAATATTAGAAACAAAACCAAACATACACTGCAGGAAGTCCTGCAGGCAAATCAAAAGTGTTGAAAAACCTGTTTAACTTAGGACAGAGCCAGACAAGTCCCTCTGCAGAACACAGGTAAAAAAGCATATTTCCCAATATCCAAGCCGTGATAGCCTGATATCCAATGAGCAGTGAAAAAGCTCCAGGTCTGTGTAGCGCTGTGTGTGACCTACATCTGTCCTCATTAGGCCAACACCACCCAACACTTTATCTGTGGAGATATAAAGAGTTTCAAACAGCTGTTTCTTATAGCTGGCTCGTATGATTAGTCTCAAACTGTAGCCACCTGTAATCTGCCATCCCTTCTGATAGCTTTAAATAAACACCAGATAATACAGACAGAAGTTTTATTCGTCAAATCAGCCCCGATGCATCACTCCAGGAGCCTGTGAAGCAGCTTTATGACCGTCACAAGACACAAAAAACTTCATCAAAAGCTACACAAATTAAATGATCTGTGTGCACTCACTGGACGGTTTGGAGTTCATTTCTCTTTGGGTACAGCTGAGATAACAGAGGGGACTGCGGTGTTCCTGTGTTTTCTGTTTTGTTTTTTTTAAACCCCAACAAGCTGTCATGCTGTGAAAAGAAAAAGATGTCTTGCACGGTCATAAAAGTAAAGGAGGAGAAATAACACACTGTAATCCTTTGCTCTGTGGTCACTGCTCCTGTATGTATGGATGGTGTAAGTACACATGATGAGTCTGGATTCAAAATCTTAAAAGAAACTAAAAAGAATTTTACATTTTAGGAGGAAGAGGGGCTGAGTGAGAAGAAAGAAGCTTTAAAGTAGTAATGATCGACAATTACAGCCAAAACATGTCCTATGACTCAGAGAAAGTGCGGGAGTTAAAGAAGGGCAGTCTGATATATGAGCTTGATATGTGAGCAAATTGCACCATATTTTGAGGCCAACATGATAAGTAATGCAATATATAGTTGTCTCCAAAAACATGTTTAATGTGTGGGTGTATGGGCGTGTGTGTGTGTGACAGAGAGAGGGCTGGACTTTGTTCTCAGTTATTCCCGGTGTAAAGGTTTATCAGAAGCACCTTTTCAGCAGTGAGCTACCTCTGACTTCACTCTGTGCAGCTGCTGCATGAGGCCACGAATCTAAAAAAACAAACAAACAAAAAATCCCCCCTAAAATAACATATTTTCTTTGTTTTTTTTGTTTTTTTTTCATGGTTAATGGTCTGAGAAGGTTTTTTGTTTTGTTAAACATACTTTTAAAGAAGCAGCCATGATCAGCCGCAACTTCAAGAATGTGCTGGTGGTCTCACTTGGGTTTCTGTCCCTGTTCACGGCTTATGGGGGTCTGCAGAGTTTGCAGGTAGGTGGAAGATTTACAATTTACTGCTTGTTAAGGAGGGAAAAAAAGGCATGATTTTTCCTTCCACAGTTGAAAGGACCAAGAAATAATTTACAAGTTTTCCATATGTTTATAATTACGGGTCATGTTTGTCAGTCAGCCCTGGATTTCATTGAATCATTATTGGAGCTTTAAAGAATGTAATCATACTAACTGAATATGAGATGTTAAATACCATTGCATACCTATAGTTATCAAATTATGTCAGTAATCTATTCTGGATCAATTTTATTGTTATTTTCTTGACTATTATATTACAACTGAACCATACAATGGTATTACCAAATATAAATATTGGTATAATATTAATGGTGCACACAGTATGCTAATATTTGTAGTTTTTTTCAAAAATTAAAATAAAGACAATGAAAAAAAAATTACAATTATTTTAAAATACAAATAAAAATGCAAACACAAATCAAATATGGTAATCATAACTAATTGTGAATAACTTTTAAATGCATAAACAAAGATATTACTTTTTTTAATGTACTGAGTATTTTTATTGTAATATCAGAACTGCAATTATCTGAATTACAGCATTTGTTTGAAATTAAGGGGTTGATAGTAACAGAACTTTCTTTGTATTTTTATAATAAAAATAGGATCTTCTATCTACAAAAATAACGCTAGAAAAGACCAAAACATTTCTAATTTTTATTTGTATTTATTTATTTTTATTATACACATATAATAAATATGTATGTATAGATAATGTGGCAATAATTCATATATGCTCTAAATAAAAATATATGAACAGATAACATATTTTAAATACCTGAATTCGATATACACTATAAAAACTTTTACCTCCGTACATAGTATATCTACAAAAATTCCATATTTCTGTTGTATGTTGAGAGCTTAACAGTTTTAAAATAAAGTTTAAAGTAAACAGTTTTCTGTTTACTTTAAACATAATTATCTGTACACACACTAGAAGTACTCTAGATAAAATAAAATACTTCACAGTTATATCCATCCACAATATTGAACTAAATCAACAGCTTATATATATATATATATAGATATATATAGATATATATATAGATAGATATATATAGATATATATATAGATATATATATATATATATAGATATAGATATATATATCTATATATAGATATAGATATATATACACACACACACACAAATAGAGTCATGAATGAAATGTAATTATAGCACTTTCAAATAACAATCACTCTTTAGATAATATTAAACCAATATTGCCACCTTTAATGATCAACTTGCTCTACACACTGATTCTGATATTGTGTAATTATTATGTCATTATCAGTATGTAGGTCAATGTAACAGTAATAATAATTAAAAGTGTATCTCAAAGCTTATGAGACATAGATTGGGCTACATAGCAAAGCTGAAACATCCTTGTTTAAACACAATGCTGCATTATGTACAATCTTTACACCACTCAAAAGTCCAAGCACAAATCTTAAACACTTATTCTGTGTGTTAATTCACCGGCTCACTATATTTAAAAATATTTTGGGCATATAAAAATACTCTAAATTGTCTACTTTTAGAAAAACTGTTTTCTTTTGATTATAGTGCAGTCGACCTCCTAACATTGAACCTCTGACCAACACTAATAGTGCTTCTGCTCTCTGTGCAGAGCAGTCTGAATGCAGAGGAGGGGATGGGCGTGGCCTCTCTGAGCGTCATCTACGCCGCCATCATCGTCTCCTCCATGTTTCTGCCTCCCATTATGATCAAAAACCTGGGTTGTAAATGGACCATTGTGGTTAGCATGGTCTGCTACGTGTCCTACTCGTTTGGAAACCTCTACCCAGGATGGTAATCAACCAGACAATCAATTAAAAACAAATGAATGAGACTAATTGGGGTTGTAATTTTTTACTGTTTGTTATTAAAGACTATTTTTGTAATAAGATGCACAACTGCAACACATCTTGTCCAACAACCTCATTGGCTAATAAAAAGTCTTGAAGCTGAAACCAAGTGTTGCTTTGCTCTCTCACACAGGTACACTCTCATCCCCACCTCAGTGATCCTGGGGTTAGGTGGCTCTCCTCTGTGGTCGGCTAAATGCACCTACCTGACCATCTCTGGGAACGTGCAGGCCGCCAAAGAGAACAAAAAGGGCTCTGACATGATCAACTACTACTTCGGCATTTTCTTTTTCATCTTTCAGTCTTCTGCTGTTTGGGGAAACCTGATGTCTTCGCTGATCTTTGGACAGGACGCAACTATTGGTAGGCAGACAACTGAAAAGTGGTCACATTTTGATTAAATTGAACCAGAATTGGTTTAATTGCCTCATTAATTGGGCACTGAAAGTTGTACAGGGTTAACTTTTTGGGGGTGCAGTGTGCAGTTTTATTTGTTTATACCAGTAAGTTTCATTCCTCAGTAGTAAGCCTGAAAACAGCGTGCAACATTTTGCCACATTTTCCTTATTTATCATTGAAATGTTGTACGTGTGCAGCGGGGTTTCAAGTATTTGAAAGTATTATTTATGAAGTATTTTCTCTCATTCGATGGGTAAACCTATCGACATTGTTCCCTATACAAACCCTGCAGTATTAAACCGCCATTACAAATAACGAATGACATGTTTAGTGCACAGTTCTTATTAAAAAAAACAAAAAAACAGCTTTCCTATTTTTTTCTCAGAGTCGAACCATAGACTATATATAAAGGACAGAGGTCACTACAGTGACATCGCCCTCTGGCTTTGGACTGGAAATTATTTTTAGAGACTCTGACATGTCACTAAATCACTGCACCTATAGCAGCTGATCCACTGTGCTTACAGCCACTTAAATCAAAGTCAAAGTCAAAGTCAGCTTTATTGTCGTCTCTGCTATATACAGTTCAGTATATAGAGAGACGACGGGACTCCGGTTCCATACAGTGCAAAAGAACAACAATAAATATAGGGAGAATAGGAAGAATAAATATATATACACTTGAGACTGAGGTAAGGGGAGTAGGTATACATTTTTGAGGTAAAGGGGTTAATAGCAGTCTAAGATTTACAATTTACAATTGAGATTTAAAGTGACTTTGAAGTGGTTTAGAATGACCAACATAGCAGCTTTACAGTTTACAATGTGAAATAAAGTGATCAACATGAGCAGGTTTCCTGACAGTTGGATTGTCCATAGAGCAGCATCTGTATTTACAAAGGCAGTGGTATGTGGAGTCCAATAGAGTTCGTTAGTGGTTTGTGTGGGTGTGTGTGGTGGGGGGGGAGTGGGGGAGCTGGTAGTGAGTTCAGGAGTCTGATGGCTTGTGGGAAAAAGCTATCCCGCAGTCTGGAGGATCGGGCCCCAATGCTGCGATAGCGTCTGCCGGATGGGAGGAGGGAAAAGAGTCCGTGTGAGGGGTGTGAGGGGTCAAGCACGATGCAGGAGGCCTTACTGATGCAGTGGTTGTGAA
>VUQG01016754.1:0-12145 GCA_015106755.1 Etia nguti | reverse complement strand
TTTTTATATTTATATATATATATATATATATATATATATATATATATATATATATATATAATGACTGAGAGCTGAATTAATTCCAATATTATAAAATACAGGCGATACTGTGTTTTATTCATAAAGTCAGTGACCAGTGTAACACATGATTAAGGTTAATATTAGAAAAAATTCACAATTTCTTTATTGAGAAGATTTTAAGGGAGAATACAGATTTCAATCAGAGCTACTCCTAATACCCAGAATTTTCCAGTTGTTAATACATTGCCAAATATTCTTACAGTAGTACAGTTATGACCACCTGGCTAATATTGTATTTGCTGATCTGTTGAGACCCTGACTTTATTACAACCCTGAAGGTACGTTATATCCTCTAAGTCCTGTAAGTTGTGAGGTGGGGCCTTAACTTAATTGTCCAGCACATCCCACAGATACTGGACTGGATTGAGATCTGGGGAATTTAGATGCCAAGTCAACACCAAACTTGCTGTTATGCTCTTCAAACGTCTCCTGAACTATTTTTGCTCTATGGCAGGGCTCATTATCCTTCTGAAAGAGGCCAAAGCCACAAATTAATACCATTTTCATAAAAGGGTGTACATGGTCTACAATAGTAGGTTCTTTACCTTACAATAGTAGTGAACATGTTAGTATTCATTCATGAGATTCAAACCTTACTATGGGGAATGTAAGAGTCTGTAGTTTGAAATAAAAACAAAATAAATAAAAAAACTAATTGTGTTCAGAAAATTATTCAAACCAAGACACCATAAAAGTCACCGTGACACCACCCATTGATTAATCCTGTTGTTTTGAAACTGCATGTGACAAGTGAGGTGAAACCACGCGCTCTTTGGCTAATGCCTTTTGATCTACAAGTCATTAGCCAGTGAGCATATGCTGGATGCGCTTCCTTTCTGATTCTTAGAATGCCCGATGGAGAGAAAAACAGGTGACTTGTGAGACTTTTGGATTTCAATACTGATGCTTTCTCTGCTACATGTGCTGAAAGTTTTAGTAACCACTGAATTTTGAGCAGATTCTGCTGAACCAACTGTTTAATGAAACTATTTCTAATTAACCCCAAGCTTCTTTTTCCTCAAATATGTTTTACCTCAGCACAGATAGGACAACATATGTAACGATATCAATAGAGCCAAAACAAAAATAATAATAATAAACTGAAGCTTTAGTCAAAAAGTAGTGTATTAGTAGTGCTGTGCTGTGTGTTGAGAAATTATCCGACATGGTGCATATCAAAATGAATGGAAAATGCTTGTGTAATATACTTACAGAGCAAAGGAAAGGTGATTCCGAAGATGAAGACCATGACTCCACCACAGAGTGAAAGCAGAAAGTAGCTGGTGACCATGACACCAATGACAAACAGAGTGGGGTTCTTCCTTTTGAAGTTCTTGATAGTGGCCTTATTTTCTCCTGCCCAGACTGATCCTGCAAAGACCAGTGTCACCACAGCTCCTCCCAGGAACATGCCGAATGGATTCATGAACCTGATTATTGGAACACACACACACACAAACAAACAAACAAAGGAAACTGAAATGCTGTGCATTAATTTCACTACACATATAGTTGTGGTCAGAAATTTACATACACTCATCATTAGCATGAAAGTCAAGGCAATTCTGGGCTTGTAATGACTTATTTGAGCTGTTCTTTTTTCCAGACTGGAATCATTGTACAGCATACATCATTACTCCATCCTAAAGAAATAAAAAATAACAGTTCAAAGAAATTATTAAAAGCTAAAAATGACAGTGACATTCATGCTCATGATGAGTGTATGCAAAATTTCGTAGTTTAAAAATAAATAAATAATTCTTTTAAACAGCACAACCTGCTGGTGGTGGCAACAATAAGTAACTACCACTTTGCTGTACCCGAAAAGCGGCAAGGCCTGCAAGAGGATGTCGACTCACGATTTCCACTACATCATCGTGCATTCAAAGCAGCAGCTTGTATGCAGGAAACGGCAGCAATGTGGGGCGCCCGAGGTTCAAATTTAGCATAACTTTTAAATACGGTTAATTTGAAGTTTTTACTGGATGTGTACGACATGCGTTTTTACTGGATGTGTACGAGTATACAGTATAAAGCACCAGCTCAGCATTTAGGCCATCTACAAAGTTACTTCCTCTGAATGTTTTAAATGTTGGAAAGAGAGTACTTGTAGGCTAAAAGAGGTTAAAACGTCTATATGGCTAGTGACCATCTGACGACTGTAAAGAGCTCCGCTGTATTAAACATTAGTAAACATAGCAACACATTGCTAAATGCAACAGAAATAGCCTGTGTGGTCACAATGGGTGTGGATAAAAGGTATGCAGGAGAATTAAGCTCAGAGCAGCAGATGCTGGCCTGTCTGCGTTAGCCTGCTGTCAACCCAGGACTCACCCTACAATGAGGAAAACCACCACAGCCACGGCGAAGTAATTCGTCTGGTAGTACATCAGATTGCTGATCACTCTTTTGTTCCACTTTGCCAAGTCTCCGAACTCCGGCTTGCCGAATCGGTCCGCTCCGGGGAAAAAGTCGTCCCACGGTCTGAGGGGTGCGAGCTCCATTTTGGCTGCCATATCTTCGGCGTGTCGTTAAGCGACGCAAACAAACACAAACACCACAGCACACGCTGCGTAATATTTTGACAGGTCAGCTGATCACCGTCAGAGGCCTGGAGGAGGTGGCAGTCCGAAAAGAGAGAAGCGCTCTCGCGAGATTTTAAACGAGGCTCAGTCTCCAGCGGGTGTTAACTGTTTTAGGACTTGCGTTTATAAAGTGCAGCAGTGCCATTAAAAAAAAGATAATTTTATTTTTGATCAGTTAGCACCACCTAATCTAATACCAAAAACTGTAATTCATTAATTAATACAATATATGCCTTATGCTTTGCTGTTTTATCGTCGTCCTTTATATTTATATAATTATTATCTTATTTAAATAGCTTTTTGTTCTGAATTTTGTTTTTTCAGTTTTTCAGTGTGATCAGGGACGTCACCAAGGGGGGACCAGAGAGGGCACTGGCCACCCCCCAAAATTTGCTGCCTCCCCAGTGCTGTGGCCCTGACTGTATTTTAACATCCTTTTCTCAGTCGTTGAAAAAGTTCTAATCTCTATTTTACTAGGTGCTTTCCCTCTGTTGTTTGCTATAGCAATAATAATAATTAAAATTACTAGGAAAAGAAACAGATTTAATGTAGGCTAAAACCTTGCATTACTTTAAATAGTGTACATAATGCTGCATTTTTAAAGTCCTTTATCTCAAATTGTGTGCAAATTATGAAACGCAGACAGAGAGGAAGAAGACATCATTGAGCTATTCAGCTATGGATAAATACTATCTCTATACAAGGCTTTTCAAAGACATGGAGATGTGCACTTATGTGTAGGGAAGGAACCTAATTTCTGAACCAGGAGAGTTATATATCCCTGTATGCGCAGTGAGGAGTCGGGGCTGCAGCGCAGCTTTGACACTCGTGAACATAGCAGTCTGAATCGAGGACATGGGACCCTGAAAGTATGGCGGATGCCGAGGAGCCGTAAGTCTTAATTGATGGAAAATATTATTGTAACGTAGTTAAATGCTGCCCCTTTGTCAGCAACCCAAAATGCCTAAAGCCAGTTTTATTTTTTTCTTCCAGGGAGAAGAAAAGAAGGCGAATAGAGGACCTAACTGAGAAGTTAGTGACAAATCTAAATAAAGGTCTCTGGCAGCAGGTTTGCGTTGCTAAGTGAGCAGCGACTGCTGGGCCAGCAGATATGATCAAATCAAACATTTTACCATGCACGCAGGACTTATTAACCCACCATTATCTGTTTCTATAAATCATCCATGTAAAACGTGAATCCAGTTAAAGTCTAGAATTTATTGCAAGGGTCCAAGTTGCATTGCTCAAATCAGCTTTCTTGCAAGACCTATTCGGAATGAGTCACTGTTACAGCCTTGTGTCTGTTTCATATCAGATGCATTTTGCTTGCAACCCCTGTATTTATCAATCTATATCTATCAGCCCTTTACCTGGGTAATCACTGCCCTTGTAGTTAAATGCAACATGGGTATGCAGTCTTGAGACACTGATAGAGACCACGCATTATCTCTTCACCAACAAGCCTATACAGTAAATACAAGTGCTGCAATCATAATGCTTTAGTAGATTGAGACCTGCTTCTATAACTTTTATCTCTATCAGGTTTCTTAATATAAGAGTCCTGTTCATTTTGGCTGCTCTTTTTAGTCTTGAGTTAAGTTAGGAGGAGTGTAAGCCTAAACTGTGTTGTAATACAAGTCCAGTGCATCTTGTTGTGTTGTTTGCCCAGAATGGCTGTAGATAGTGGACACAGAGACGGTGGCTGCGATTGGGATGGTCGTTGGAATCATGTGAAGAAGTTTTTGGAGCGACCTGGACCGTTTACGCATCCTGACTTTGAGCCAAGCACTGAGGTTACATGGAAAAGTTTGCTTCATATATTTGAACTGAATAAGCCAAGCAAGATAAGGCTATAGCTGCACTGTGAGGTTAGATGGTTTTTTAAAATCTTAAATACCATTCTTTAAATATGTAATACCTTTTTCATACCAGTCCCTGCAGTTTTTGTTGGAAACGTGCAAGATTCTGGTGATCGGAGCAGGAGGACTTGGCTGTGAGCTGCTGAAAAATCTGGTAGGAAATGGCAAGCTTTAATGCATGTTTTGTTAAGGTTCATCATCAAGTGTAAATTGAACAAATGCAAAGTCTTTTTAGTGGTTTAAATAAGTTCTTACATAGTCTTGCTTTGCTTTAGGCCTTGTCTGGGTTTCGCCTCATTCACGTGGTTGATATGGATACTATCGATCCGTCCAACCTCAACAGGCAGTTTCTTTTCAGGTAGGTTTTTAACTTTTTTTAAAATTTCCCTTGTAGTTTACACCATGGTTTAATACCACACAAGTACTGATTATGCACAATGTTTCATATATAATCAATATGTCTCTATTTAGACCCAACGATGTTGGACGACCAAAGGCAGAAGTGGCCGCCGACTTTATTAACAGCCGTGTCCCGGGATGTAAAGTTGTTCCGTATCCTTTTATTGACAATTTTCTTAAAAAACAACACGGACTGTGTTTACAATATATGACATTTACTGTGCGCTGCTATCATGTTAGTACCTTATAAATAATCTCCAGTCACTTTAAAAAGATCCAAGACTGTGACGAGTCTTTCTACAGGCGTAAGTGTGCTTTTCTTATAACGTGTAAACTTTGGCAGGTCTTACTAAATAAACACCTGATAGTTTATTTTATTTTCAGAGTTCCACATCATCGTCTGTGGACTGGACTCCATCATTGCCAGACGCTGGATGAATGGGATGCTGGTACAAAATATAAATTAGTCGCAGTTTTTTTTTTGTTTGTTGTTTTTTCTTTACTCCCCTAAATGGGAGCAATCAAAAGAAAGAGAGGAGTAATAATAATTTAAGAATTAAAATAGTGTGTTATTCAAATTTTTAAGTACATTATGAGATAGTACCATAGTTTGTCGATCCTGGACTGTGGTTTTACTCAGAGAATGTGTATACTTTCTCTTCTGCTGATAAAACAGATTTCTGTGTGCAATTTATGATTGATTTGACCTTTTATAGATCTCCCTCCTGAGCTATGAAGACGGAGTCCTGGATCCTAGCTCCATCATCCCGCTCATTGATGGAGGGACAGAGGGCTTTAAAGGAAATGCTCGTGTCATTCTGCCGGGAATGACTGCATGTATCGACTGCACTCTGGAGCTGTATCCGCCACAGGTACCGCTCCCTTTCCTACAGATATTGATCTTCTAGTTTCACCTTAGATTTCTGTATATTTTTCTGTTTTTACTGCTCTCTGTGACAGAATTGTCTGTCAGCCTATTAACTTTCTACAAAGTTACATCTGTTGTTGTGTTGAGTGTGTCTGGGTGTGAAAAAGCAGTTGTGGGGAACAGGTGGTACCTAATTTTCCAATCTGCAGCAACAGCTGTTTGTTTGTTGGTGTGGGAAAAAACAATGATAAAACACTCGGGTCATAAACATAGGCAGTGATAGCTATCAGACTGAAAAGAAATATTTTAATTTGGAGAAAATTGTCACATACTGGCATTCAGGGGATGTAAAAAACCAGCACTTAAGTAAGTTAAGTAGAGATTTAATGGTTAAACTGATGGTTCAGTGGTTAAACAGCTGGTAGCTAATGGTTTTTGACAATGTAGCTGTCTTAGTGTTGCTTAGTGCATTTTAATTCTCTTATGTTTTTATTGATACTTTTGTAAATTGTAAAGGCTGAAGTTTATTAATGTTGTAAGTCTTTTCCAGTCTTACTTACCGATATGTTTGTATATTTATATATTTTTATCCAGGACTTTTAATACTATACTATACTTTTTTCTCTTACAGACAGTTATATCAGTGATTTGTCTGCAGTTACTGTTATTTTTTCAGTGTTTTATGCATTTAACATCTTCATATCTTTCTAATGGTATATTTTTATCTTTGTAAAATCATTCTTCTGTTAGTGGAGTACTCCATGCGCCATGGCTAGATTGATAAAACCCTGGCTTATTTTATCTCATTTATAACCACCTTCTTGTGACTGCTTAGCCTAATTGCCAGTGTTAGAGTAAGTGAAGTTTGATAACGGAAATATGTCCTGGCTATTCCGAATGTGCTTCATAGTGCCAGGTCCATAGTACCAGCTTATAATGCTCCTTTCAATGCCTTTTTTGCATAGCATTAAATAAAAATGTTTGATCCACAGATTAATTTCCCCATGTGCACCATTGCTTCAATGCCAAGGCTGCCAGAACATTGCATTGAATATGCCAGAATCTTACAATGGCCCAAAGAAAAGCCATTTGGAGGTACGCTAATATATTGACTTGGTAACCAATAACACATCATATAACCTGCCTTTGTTAAAATGAATACTAACAACCTGGGTCTACTCCAATAGAAATAAGCTTAGATGGAGACAATCCAGAGCACATCCAATGGGTGTTCGAAAGATCCAAAGAAAGAGCAGCAGAGTTTAACATTACAGGAGTGACATACAGGCTGACTCAAGGTGAGCCTGGGAATCATTTCTTCAGCTCTAGTGTGCTACATTTGAATTGTTATTAAAGTGACGTCTGTTTCTTATGTCACAGGTGTCGTGAAAAGGATCATTCCTGCTGTGGCATCAACTAATGCTGTTATTGCTGGTATGAAAGTCAAACTTTTTGAGTCCTGGTAGCAGTGAAAGTGTTGTAATGTCTGGTGATTTAAAAGCAGCAACCGTTCCTTAATTAAACCTTTTGTAGTCGGTGTTGCTTAAAAGTGAACAGCTCTAGCAATGGCACACATGCAGTTTTTAAAATGATGGTATTGGCAGATGTAGCACTTGAAAAATGGTGGACATTTTCTAAATAACATGTTTTGGTTTCTTAAACATATTTAGACTTGCAGCCAACAGACAGCTAATTGCTCTGCAGCTTTTAATATTGGGATCATTTACTACTGTACTTCGGTAGCTTGTTAACCTTACATGCTAACTTTGCAGCTTAACTCGCTCAGATGAAACATTTCATTCATTCACTTCTTTGGTTTTCTGTTTCTCTTCTTTGTAGCTGCCTGTGCAACAGAAGTTTTTAAGATTGCTACGAGGTTGGTTGTAAAAGCACATTTTGAGCCGCTTATTCCATTTAGCTGTTGATATATTTTTATTCTTCTCAACAAAAACTTCTCTTTTTTTTTTTTTTTTTTTTTTTTTTTTTTTTTTTTTTACCAGCGCTTATATCCCTTTGAATAATTACATGGTCTTCAATGACGTGGATGGACTGTACACCTACACATTCGAAGCCGAGCGAAAGGTTTGTTCTAGCTGTAGCTGCACTTTTGCCAACTGTGTAATGTATGCTCACCGAGAATATTCAGTGTAATCTGAATTTTCATTGATTGACAGGAAAATTGCTCAGCTTGCAGCCAGGTGCCTCAAGATCTCCAGTTCCCTTCTTCTGCCAAATTACAGGAGGTTTTAGAGTACCTGACAGAGAATGCCTCTTTGTGAGTACTCAGGAAGGACATTCTGCACTCGGATTTTTCGACACAAATAATGATCGCGTTAAGATTTATTTAATTTCTTTCTCAGACAAATGAAATCCCCAGCTATCACCACAACCCTGGAAGGAAAGAATAAGACGCTGTATTTGCAGGTATGTATTTAACCAATTCTGCAAAAAAAATTTCATGACCTGTATCTTATTATAAACCACAAGTAACCTAGGATTGCATTTTTATTCTAGTCTGTTAAATCCATTGAAGAACGAACCAGGCCAAACCTCTGCAAAACTTTAAAAGGTAATAAGAAGCTGTTACTCAGATTCTTAGAGTCCATTAAAAGTTGCATCTATAACATGTGTATCATGCTTGTGTAACGCAAGTCTTTTTTTTTTTTTCTATTTTGATGTAGAGCTGGGCTTGTCAGATGGACAGGAACTGGCTGTAGCTGATATCACCACACCCCAGACGGTCCTCTTCAAGCTCAATTTCACAGCTTGAACCTCCATTACTACAAACAGCACTGATGCAACTGGATGTAAACTGGTCTCATGACAAAGTTACTGGGACTTTTCAGTAGCACATTTGATATAATAATGTAAATATGATCATTAAGTTCTCACTTGTCAGATAGTGTCGATGCTATATGATTATGGCCATTAAATAACATTGTTTTGTTTTTTTTTATTAGTAATGTTGTTTACTACTTTGTCAGTTTGTCCTGTGTTGACCTATTCTATAACTATTTCCCCATCAAATTAAATAAGAATACTGATGTGCACTATACTCTAATAAAGTTTTATTATCATGTGAGACTACAGTTTCATCTCATTTATTTAATTGAGAAGTAAATGGCATTTTCTTTGGCAGCTTCTGGGTTTTAATTTGATGAATTTCTAACAATTGGATTACATGACACCTATCACAGTATATACATATGGTGCATTACGCTTTTTAATATAGAGGCACTTGGATTGTCTTGTGTTTTATGATTAATTCTATAACAACTGAAAAGGTAATATGAAATGCAAACATTTGTTTAGTATATTTACGTTTTAACACTCTCCCCAACTATGGAAGTGGTTGTTGTCTTTGTGGCTTTCCAAATTCCCATGTGGTCAACCCTTCACTGAAGGGAGTTCACACTCCTCTTTACTATTGGCTACTATTAACAGTACTAATAGCCTGGCAATAGGCTAACATTTGCAAATGAATGAATGCGCGAAAAAAAAAAAGTAACAGTCATATATTGTAAAAATCACCATGTTATTGATGTAAGGACAAACTGATAGCTACTCCACTTAATCGCTATTTTTTAACTTAATCACTATCCCTTTTATTTTATTTTTAAAAAAATCTCGGTTTACATGGTAACATCGTGGAAAGAGTTTGTTTAAATAGATATTTTTGGATATTTTACCATTTGAAGAGGATTCTTAATTAATACGTTGCAAAACTAAGAAGATAATATCCTGATAATATCTTTGACTTTTTTTCTGGTTAAAAGACAAAAAAGGTGGAAACGAAACAAAAGACAGGACTCTGCCTTCCTCAGATGCAGTTTATCCTGTCCGTCCACTGTGTGACAGGATGTCGATACTCACTTTAAGCTTCTTATGGCGCTAATGAAAGTGGCCACATATTGCTCGGGAGACAGATGGCTTGTGTCTTGATTAAGATTTAATTTTCCTGACGGGAAAAGCTGACAGGCTTGTCCCGCTGTGTTCACAGAGCAACACATCTCTCACATCGCATCCTGGCTGAAGGGTACAGTGTAACTCCAGGGAGAGCAGATGATGTGTGAAAGTGCAGCTTTTCACTTAGCCGGTGTGTTGACTGTTATCTATATCAGCTGCAGGCTTCCCTCCCCCTTCTTCTTCTTCCCTTTTCTCGCTCTGATTCGTGCCTCTTCAGAAAGTGGAGAGTAACATTTGCAGCGAACTTTTCCAACCTCGCTGAACCGACGTGATGCGCCTGCTTTTAACACCGACACTGATGATGACTTCAGCAGCGGTTCATTATACACATCAGTAACCCGAGCACAAGTAAGTGGGTGAATTAAGAATTTATCTATCAAGAAAAATTCAAATTCCAGAAGCAAAACTGATGTAGATCGTTTATGTAAGATCACATCACTAGCAGTGTTGGTACAAATATTAAAAGAAAGAAAAAACAAGTTGAGTGTATAAATATTTAGCTGCTCTTTTTATTTTTTCAGAAATGATGCATTAAAAAACATGATTTAAATGTTAAAAAAGCGAAATTTCCCACACTAAACTAAAACTGATTGCCTCTATTGTAGTGCTTACTTTTCCCAGATATTTTATGTACAACATCTTAAACTGTCTACTTGACAAATGAATTAAAGTAATCCACAGTTAAATCGATGATGAAAATTATGCTTTAGTAGCTATAATTGGAGCCTTAAACTTTATATGAGGGGGTTTAGTGATGAATGAAAATGCCTCAAGCCATCTAGTGCAATGATGCATTGCTTGATGCCACATTGCTCTGTATAATTTATTGCTGTAATTTGACATAAAAGTTCATGTCCCATTTTTTTTCTGTGCCTCATGTGGAATACAGCTTGTTTTGGAGGAAGTGTTTAGCTTTGCACACAGAGCCGTTCACAGCTGAAAGGATAATCTCAGAAATGAGTGCAAGGACCTACTCTCATCTGCCTCTCATCAGGCTTTTATTGGCATTTCTTTGATTTGCCTTGGCTTAGCTTGGTGATGTCAGAGTCATAATCGAGCAAATAGATTCTGATCTCGAGAACCACTTGTCAGAGTGAGAATATATCAAAAGAGTTTAATATGGTATTTTAAATTTGTTTAAGGAAAATTGTGTCGTAAAGTTTGCATGAACATTTTTTTTTGTGCAGACTCTTGAAGATGAAGATGAACATAAGGACACAAGCATTACACTGGGGTCTCCTCCTTCTATGTATAATGAGCCTCTGCATCCAGCGTGTGTCCAGTGGCAACCAAAGCTCCAGAGGAAAGACAGGTAAGACCCAACCAGACCGTTGGCACCCCCAGAGGAACTCATTATGGCTTGTGGTCACTAGTCTGTTGGTCTGGTAGACAGTTAAAGGCCCAGTGCCACCCCAAGGCATAAGTGCTAAACCCTCACAGACTTAATTGTCGTCATCTGGTAAGGAGTTGGAGGCTACACATGCTCGAATACAATAATATTTCGTACTGTTGTGAGTGGGACTTGTTATTTCACATTCTTACTTTCTTCATCACAAAAACACCCATTGGGAGTAACTGCCTGATTTAAACATCTTCCAGTCTTTTACCTTTTAGAAAGGAGAAAAGGCAGTTGTCAGATTCTTGATCTGCTCATATCACAGCATAATTGGTAAAAAACTGAAGTTAAAAGATTACAAACAAATAAAGTAAGTGTTATATGGTATATGTGTTTAATGCCTATTTAAAGTCTTTTTTTGTTGTTTGTAATGTTAGGGTATAACATCCTAACACTTTGGACTACTGGTAGTTCAAAATCTGCAGAAATGCAGACTTATGGAAAGTTTGCATAAAGCGATCCAAATGTCTGATGGGAGAGAGCCCCCATGCACTTGATGATTTCAAATTGGGACAGTCCTAAACCTCTCACGGTCTTAGCAGGAAGGTGCATCAAAGCCTGTGAGTGTCGAGACTGGGACTAGGCCCAGCTTTTGCAACGAAATCCAGAGAAACATTTTTTTTATTTCATTTTTTTTTAGATGTAAATATGTTTTCATGTCTGATGTCCAGAGCTTCATAGTATGTCTTCAGAGTTCTAAAGTAGTGATTCTGTAGAACATTCCCTCCTGAAGTTATGAATTCATTAAACCATATCATCCAACTGTAGTTTGACCAATTTCCAACCTAGAGGTCAGACCCCCTCTAATTGGTCAAATGTGTGGTTTTGTGATACATATTAGATTTAATTTAATTTTACCATTATGCAATAACATTAATACTCATTAATACTTCCTTACTCTGTAGGTGATTTTCCTGAGACTAATTCCAATGTTATTCTGTTCCCTTTCAGACCATGCAATATCACCCATCAGTACCTTATTGAATATTTG